>JAADXB010000227.1:0-18526 GCA_023337495.1 Pythium diclinum | reverse complement strand
CAGGATGAGTACACGACGTACCAGAAGACCAGCATCGTCACGGGCACGTGGAACGTCAACGCCAAGAAGCCACTGACGTCCGTAGACACCGCCAAGATGGTCCAGTGGCTCCAGTTCCAACAGCAGAGCCCCAGTGGTGGTCTGTTGCCCGATATCATCGCACTGGGCTTCCAGGAGATCGTGGACTTGAACGCCGTCAACGTCGTGGTGAATAACCAGTCGGCACAGCGCAGTTCCCAGTGGGAGGACGCCATCTTGGCGGCGCTCAACACGCACGTCTCGCAGAACCAGTACAAGCTCGTGCTGTCCAAGAACCTCGTGGGGATCTTGCTGGTTGTGATCGTACGTGTGGACCACGCCGACTACATCAAAGAAGTGTACGGCGCCACGGCCGGCGTCGGCATCATGGGCATGATGGGCAACAAGGGCGGCGCCGCCGTGCGGTTCTCGTTCTACGACTCGACGCTGTGCTTTGTGTGTGCCCACTTGGCGGCGCACCGTGAAAACGTGGTGGGGCGTAATGCCGATTACGCGAATATCCTGTCCAAGATCGACTTTAAAGACACCAACGACGAGTCGCTGGCCAACGACGTGCGGTTCCTCGGAGGCGAGCCGCCGATCCTCAACCACGACTTTGTATTCTGGCTCGGAGATCTCAACTACCGCATCACGGACGAAGTCACGACCGAAGAGGTGTTCCAGTACTCGGAGGCGGGCAAGTACGGTCCGCTTCTGGCCAAGGAGCAGCTTCTGCAGGAGCGCAAGCGAGGCAACGTGTTCCACGAGTTTGAGGAAGGCGCGATCAAGTTCCCACCGACGTACAAGTTCCAGGCCGGCACGTCTGTGTACGAAAAGCGACCGGAGAAGAAGCTGCGAGCGCCGGCGTGGTGCGACCGCATCCTGTGGAAGGCCAAGATCCCGGAGCACGTCGTGCAGCTGCACTACAACGCCGTGATGGCGCTGGATCTGTCGGATCACAAGCCCGTCCACGCGTTCTTTGACGTCCAGGTCAAGCACCAAGTCGTCGCTAAGAAGAACCAAGTGAGTCGTGATATCATGATGCAGCTGGACAAGTGGGAAAACGACAATATGCCCAAAGTGCGGCTGCTGAGCACGGAGAGAGACGAGCTGAGCAGCGGCGTGCTGTCGTTCCCGCATCTCAAGTACGGACTCGAGCAGACCAAGAGTGTAGTGATTGAAAACACGGGCGTGGTCGTCGCGCATTTCCGATTTGTGCCCAAGCTGGACGACGTGGCGATCTGTAAGCCCTGGTTGCGAGTCACACCGGCGTTTGGTATGATCCCGCCCAAGGAGAAGATGGAGATCCGCATCGCGGCTCGCATTGACGAGGACACGGCCAAGGCATTGAGCAGTGGCGAGGATACACTGGACGACACGATGATCCTGCGGATCGAGACGGGCCGCGACTACTTCCTGCTGGTCTCGGGCCACTACGACACCTCGTGCTTTGGCAGCTCACTCGACCAGCTCGTGGCGTGTACAGACCCCGTGCGGCAGTCGAAAATGGTACTCGCATCGTCGACAGCGGTGACTGCAGCTTCATCGTTCCAAGTGGATCGCCACCCGCACTACCAGAGTGAGGAAGGAGACACTGCGAGCAGCAGTGTGAGCAGCAGCACCAGCAGTGGCCAGCAGGCCCAGAAAGTGCCCAAGGAACTGTGGCGCATGATCAACGACCTGTTCCAGCACTTTTTGAACGAGAAGAACCTGTTTGTCGAGGCCGGCAACAAGCAGGAGCTCGTCGTTTTGCGGGAGGCACTGGACACGGGCACGGCGTTCCCCTCGCACACCGCGTACTCGATGGCGGAGCTGCTGCTCGCGTGGCTGCAGAGCCTGCGTGACAGCGTCGTGCCCAGCGAGACGCTCGCCCAGGCACTCTCGAACGGAGGTGGCAACGTCGCGCAGACCTGTCGCCTGCTGCTGGACACGCTGCCGCCCGTGAGGTACAATGTGCTGATCTACCTCGTGGCGTTTTTGAAGGAAGTGCTCAAGCACGCACAGGCCAACAAGCTCACGCCCGACAAGCTCGCGTACGTCTTCTCGCGGTGTCTCGTGGCGCAGTACAAGCCCCCGTCGGCTCTTCACCGAGGCAGCAACACGATGGCGGATCTGTCGCAGTCGTCGCCACCGCCGAGTTCCATGAGCTCGTCGGGTTCGTCGTCCAGCGGCTCGAACCAATTGTTCCCAGAGGAGCGGCTACGACAAACGGCGAGGGAGGCCGAGATCGCGCAGTGGAATGCCACGCAGCGCACGGAGAAGATGGAGAAGATGCTGCTCCACTGGCTCACGACCAGTGCGTTGTGAAGAGAGTGAGAGAGGGAGTACGAGAGAGAGACAGACCCCAGAGTTAGTAGTAGAGAGACAAGAGGCAAGACCACGAGCCGTCCGTACGCCTTCGATACGAGAGAACCCCTCGCGCGTGGAGATCAAGACATGGATATATTTTGTTCTTTTGGTGTTTCTCTATCCTACGTGGGCACGCGACAGACAGAGTGGAGAGAGAAGTGGAGAGACCGTGAGTGGAAGTGAGACCACCAACTACAGCACGCTGATGGTGAAGAGCGTGATGGCGCTGCCGTCGAAGAGCGGCAGCACTTGGTTCCGCAGGAAGATGACGCCCCACGTGAACGTGGTGAACCACAGGTGCGTGAACTGGTTGATCTGGTACTTGCGGATGACGATCGGGTGCGGCACGGGCAGCAGGCCGACCATCGTGGTCGTGCGCAGGAAGTAGATGATCGCGTCTTCGTCCAGACTGCCGCCAGCCTTTTCACACGCGTCCTCGAGCTGTAGACACAACACAATAAGGTCAGACGACCAGTATAAACAAGGATGAGACGGCGAGGAGGCGTACCTGAGGCAGCAGGTACTGCAGCAGACGCAGACTCGTGGTGAGCGGCAGCTTCTTCTTCCAGGACAGCAGCCACTCCTCGGTCGGCACAAACTCGCCGTCGCTGTTGCGAGGCGTCTTCGTTCGGTTGCCGCTTGGCGTCGACACTGATGGAGGCAGCCCCTCAGCTCCTTCGCTCGTCTGGGCGGTGGTCTCTGCGTTCGCGCTGTTACGCTGCGTGTTGCTGGCGGCTCGCACTGGTGGAAGCTGCAGCTCATTGAGCTGGTAGAACACGCTCTTGTTCTGGATCATGGCGTACACGACTTGCTGGTTGCCTTCGTACTGGTACTGGATGATGTTGTCGAAGGTCTCGAGCAGGAAAAACACCAAGTGGTGGTTGGCCTCGTTGTCGAACAGGTACCGTGGCTGTGAGAAGAGCTTGAAGAGACGCAGCAGACGCACGCCCGAGACCATGTGCAGCTTCTTGCAGTACGGCGAGATGTTGCAGATGATCGTGAGGAAGCAGTTGTACACCGAGTTGAGCTTCTCGTAGCCCGACACGATGATCTTGTGGAGACACACGATGAGCAAGTCGGCGTGGTTGCCCGTGAACTGCGGCAGATCGGACAGCGGCAGTCGGTTGTCGAACGGCTTGTTGAGGTTCACGCCAAAGTCTCGTTCGCCACTGAGCAGCAGCAAGATGAACGTACAGATGTGGATCATACCGACCTTGGACGGCTCCTGGCGGCCTTCGTACATGAGGAAGAGCAGCGGCACGACCAGCAAGTTGACGTCGGCCTTCTTGAGCACGAAAAGCAGAAACTTCTTGTTCTCGTCGAGCATCTTCCACAGCAGCACGAGTAGCTCCTGGTGGCACTTGATCTGCTTGATGGAGTTGGGCAGCAGCGTATTCATGGACTCGTGGTAGTTGTTGAGCAGCCGCGAAAGACCCGTGAAGATGAGCAAAAAGTCTTCTTCACGGTGGATCGTCGACAGCAGTTTGCGGTAGATATTCAGTCCAGGCGTGAGGAAGTCGATGCTGCCAAAGTCGACGCCGGCCTCGCTGCGCGTCGACGACGGACGCATCGCCGAGGGCGTGTTGGCTGGCTGTGGCTTGGTGCTGGCCATGATCTGGGTCTCGCTCGTCTGGCCAAAGTCCAGCAGCACAAGAAGCACCTGCAGCGCGACGTCCACGAGCGTCTCACGCTCATCCGACACGATGCTATTGGCGTACGGCACGCCCCAGCCCACAGGGTCGTACGTCACGACGATGTTGAGCAGCGAGAAGAACAGCGTCGAGGCGAAGGGACATTCGCCAGAGGTCGCGACCGCTAGGAAACGATCCTTCCACAGCGTGCAGGTCTCGGCAGTCTGGTACAAGATGCCTGAGAAGCACGTGAGCAGCAGCTTGAGCACTTCCTTGCGGTTCTTGTCAAACGTCGCCGAGTTGACAACGTGGGCGTCCGGGTAGCTCACGCCGGCGTGCCACAACAGCGACGGGTACGTGAGTCCGTTGGTCGAGGCCACGCCACTGCGCTGCGCACTGCGGCGCTCTTCACCAAAGCCCTTGTACGCGTGGATCGACACCGTGTACTCTGGCAGGAACAGCAGCCCCATGATCGCGTGGATCATCTGCTGCGCCAGCGGCTCCTTGGACGCCGATGCCGAGCCAGGCGTCGCACCGCCGTCTTCGCCCTTGAGCTCATCAGCCAGCGACGCATCAGCGGCTCCTGGAGCCGGCTCCTCCTCGACCTTCCAGAACAGATCCTCGACAAAGTCGTCGCTGCAGTCTTCGAGGATGAACGGCACGAGCCGCGTGAGCACGCGCACGCAGTTGGTGGCCTGCGGGTAGTACTTGGGCACGGGCGTGTCGACGATCTGTACGATCTGGGACACAGCCTGGCGCAGCATGGTCGCCAGGTTGGACGGCTGCTGGCGCCGCAGCATGCGCACGTCGTCGGGCTGGATCAGCGTGAAGATCTCTTCGGCCACGGTCGGAATGCGCCACAATTTGTCCCAAAACTCGAGGTTTTTCGACGAGATGACCTCGTTGTTGAGCTTGTACACGCTCTCGCGGAACTTGCTCTTGCTGTCCGAGTTGCCCATGGTCTCTTAGAGGTCTGTGGCGTGCTGTGGGAGGCAGGAGACGCGTCAAGTGCGTGGAGATATGCACCTCGTTCTCGGGATTCCCTCGCCTTTTTTGCTTGGGAGCTCTTCAGTTCGTCCCGTGCTGACACCTAGGCAGTCGGAATGATGGTCCTCGTCGTGATTAGACGCCTACTTCCATGTGTACCACATAGGTTTGGGTCCTGCATTATGTGGCCCACACTATTGTTTAGACCCAGGTGTCTCATTCTTTCTCAACTCTCTTCTGTTGTTGTTGGGGTCTTCTTGAAGAAAGAAGCCTCGACGGCGGCGTCTAAAAAGTCTAACCGAAAGCAATCAAGCCTAAAGCAGATCGGGTCTAAATCCTGCTCGAAGAAGTCGAGTGAGAAAGGCGGTCAGCGACTAACCACGACAACAACAACATCAATGGAGGCTCGCAATGGCAAGTGGGTGAACGTGGACTACTCGCAGCGCGTGCTGGACGAGAACTACGCCGGCGGCGGCGGCGGCGACGCCCAGCGACGCACGTCGTCGTCGTCGTCGCTTCGCCAGAGCAACAGCAGCCGCAGTAGCAGCAGCGGCGCGTACGGCTACGCGGCAGGAGCTGCTCACGCGCAGGCGTCCACGTCGTCAGCGACGCCGTCGGAGACGGACGAGTACTACATCCAGATCACGGTCAGTGAGCCGGTGAAGCAGGGCGAAGGCATGAACGCGTACATCTCGTACAAGATCGGCACGACCACGAACCGCCCGCAGTTCACGAAGAGCTCCTTTTCGGTGATCCGTCGGTACTCGGACTTTATTTGGCTCCATGGCAACCTTTCGTCGATGTATCCGGGCGTCGTGGTGCCTCCGCTCCCAGAGAAGCTACTCGTTGGACGGTTTTCACCGGAATTTATCGAGTCGCGACGCCGTGCGCTGCAGCTCTTTTTGCTGCGCTGCTCGCTGCACCCTGAACTGCAGCACAGCGAGCATCTCACGACGTTCTTGGAGGCGAGTGACGATGCGCTTGCGGTGTTCAAGGCCGACCCCAAGCACGCAGCGTTGAAGGGCGCGCGTGGCTCGCTGTTCCAGTGGATCGACGACACGGTCAACACCATCTCCACCACACTCGGCGCCTCTGCCGGTGTGAATCTGGAAAAGACGAGTGCCGATATCGAGGTCGACGAGATGATGAACTACATTGATGGCCTTGAGCCCATCATGACGGGCCTGCACAAGCACGCCAATGGTCTCACGAAGCGCGCGCGCGAGATCGCCGACGGTCTCTTCGAGTTTGGCGTCGCGTACTCGTTGCTGGGCAAGTCGGAAGAAAGTGCCTCTCTACAGGAAGCACTGCGGGAGATCGCACACTGTGCTGACAAACTGTCGCTGCTAGCAGCCGAGTTTGCCGAGAAGGAGGCTCTCCACTTTGAAGAGCCGATTCTGGACTACATTCGCCTCGTCGGGGCGGTCAAGGCAGCACTGCAAAAGCGCAATGAAGTGCGTGGCTCGTACGGCATGGCGGTTGCGGACTTGGACGCCAAGAACGCGGTGGTGCAGAGGCTGGTCAAGCAGAAGAGCGCGTCGGAGGAGAAGTTCCAAGTGGCCGAAAGCGACGTGCTCAAGGCGCAGCAGCGTGTGGACGACGCCAAGCTGGAGTTTGACATCGTCACGGAGCGTGTGATGCGCGAGGTGGAGCGGTTCAAGCGCGAAAAGCTCGCGGATTTCAAGCGCATCATCCTAGACTACGTGCAAATGCAGATCGCCTACAGCAAGAAGGTGAGTCTGCTGGTTCCGAGGAGAAAGAACACCCTCAAACGTCCAGACTGACAATGTTGTTGATATATCTGCAGGTGGAAGAAGAGTGGAGCTACGTGATCCCCAAGCTCGCGCAGATCCGGATCGATGCCGGCTCCCCGTCGATGTCCATGCAGTCGATCGGTACGCCGTCGCTTATTCAGGAAGACTACATCCCGTCAAACGGAGGAGGAGCTTCGGGTCGTGGGGGTAGTGGCGGTGATCTCTCCAGTAACCTGCTGTCACTGTCGCTGGACCAGGAAGACGACCGGCCAACGAATTCGCGGCCCACACGCGTGCAGGTGCAAGTGCGATCGCAGCTCGAGTCGTCGCAGTCTTCTTCCTACAACCCTGACGTCGCGCTGTAACTATCCACACTCTTCCCATCTCCTCTCAACAAAAAGCCCACGAGGAAAACTCGCCTTTCGCTGTGTGTGTGTGTCTCCAGTAAACTAAATTTTAGGAAAACACCCTACTCGCTTTATCCATCTACTCGTTATCGAGGAGTCCTACTACACGCTCTCTTCTTGTGGTCGTCGCCGCGCTAGCATAGCGGCAATCTGGGACTTTGTAGGCAGGATCCAGCGCTTGAAGTTGTCCTCGTACGTGGTCTGGCCGGCCGCGTCCTTGCGTTTGTGGACCTGTTCCGTTACGATGAAGAACGCCACACCCGCCGCCACACAGACGATTGTAAGCCCCAAGATCATGGCCGTGTGCATGCCATCCACAGCCATGAGCTTGGCCCAGCCGAGCTTCGTGAACGCGGTCGTGACGGCGGGACACACGCCGTCGTCATTGGAAGCACCCTTCGCAAGCTTCACGGGGTACGACGAGTACAGGTACATGTTACACGGTCCGTACGGCTGCGAGGACGCTGACTTGCCGCGCGCGATGCGGATGTACCCATTCTCGCCCCACATCGTACCCCACGTGTTACGCACGACCCAGTACTTCTCTCCCTGCTCGGTCTCTCCGTAGCCGACGATCACGACGGCGTGGTTGACTTCCTTGCCGTCGCTGGCACAGTCACTCGCGTCGTAGATACCTCCGCCATAGTGGCGAAATCCATCTCCAAGAGCGTCAATGTTGGACGACACGGGGCCTTGGTACACAGCACGCAGCAGCGCCTCTTCGTTCTGGGACTCGACCGTCTCGTAGTCACTCTCGCCGTTCTTCCAGGACACTGCGACTTCGTTGTCGGGCACCGACTGGCACTGCGTCTCCAGCACGCGTGTGGCCATCACGTACGGGTAGTCACTTGCACAGGCGATGCCGTTCGGAGCCACACGGCTCATGTACTCAAAGGCCAGGAACGGCATGCCACCTTCACAGCCCTTGGACGAAGAGACCATGTCTTTGAACTTACTGCGGATGTGGTCCAGCGGCGCCGAGCAGCTCAGCACTTGCTCCACACTCAGCGGCGTCTACAGGAAGAAAATCCACAGTCAAAAACCATCCATTCTAAGCTATAGCAGGCAATTGTCATGAAGCCACGTACCGCAGCGACCTTGTTATCGATGGCGTATCGTGACTCGATCACTGAGACGGCGGAGAACGCCCAGCAGCTTCCACACGAGCCTTGGTTCTTGATGGGCGTGATGTACTTTCCGCCTTCAATCTCGAGCCAATTCCAGTTGACCGGCAGGGGCGTCGTGGCCGTGGTGTTGGCCTCTTGGACGCGGCCGGGCGTCCATTTGTTGGCGTCCTGGAAGCCAACAGACCGTGATTTCTTGTCGTGGTGGTGCTCCAACTGCGTGTACACAGAGTGTAACCCACGGCTCTTTGGGTGAGCGTCATTATCCACTCGCGCCTTGAGAAACTCGCGATATTCGGCGTCGCTGAGGTCGCTCAGTGGGTTCCACGACAGGAAAAACGACGCGCCGCCCTTTGAGTGGAGCTGGTTGTGGCCTTCAAGCACACGCTGTGTACTGGCGATCGCGTCGGCGCGAGACTCCAATGAATGGCGCGGAGGACCCACTTGGCTGTGGAGGCCACGCGCTCGCTGCCACGCAGGCAGACGCGGTAGCTTGGCCTCGAAATCCTCCACCAATTGTCTCGTGGCCGTTCGATGCAGCGACGATTCATCGGATATCTCCGCAACCACTGCGCTGGAAACCGCACAACTCAGCAGAACGATAGTACTGACGCATAGCTTCATGATGCAGTTAGTTAGAGCGCTAATGGTAGTGTACGAGGCGAGATATCCACGCGAATACGCGAGCAGCTCTTGCAATGGCCAATGAGCCTTTCGTGTGGGGTTTGGCAACCTGATTTACCCAACACGAAGCCACCTTCAAAGCCCTCTCTAAATCGATTCGAACCCGAAACGGCTGATACGAACACCTGTGTTTTCAATATCTCTATCAAATCAGTTAAGTAACAATGATTTCATTCATTCAGTTAGATAGAGTTCCAAAACGACTTCAACGTGCGTCGTGGAACTGGCTGTCGTCTTCACTCGCTGCCGACGACTCCTGCACCGCCCTGGCAACGCCATTCACTCGTCCAGCAGCTCCACCATTGCCTTCATCGTGGCTTTCATTCTCATCATCCTCATCCTCGTCGTTGTCGTCGTCCTCTTCGTCTTCATCATCAGAAAAGCGAGGGTCCTGAACGGACGACGCCACGGACATGGGCGACATGGGCGGCGATTCAAGGATACTGCCTCGCATATCCGGGTTCTCTCGCTGCATCTTGGCCATGAGCGCGCCGTTGATCTTCTTCATCGCCGCCATTTGCTCGCGCGTCTCGTTCAGCGAGTCTGTGAGCTGGTGCACGAGCCGCTGAAGCTCCGTGTTCTGTGCGACAAGACGCTGGGTCGCGGCCTTGTCCTTGTCGGCCAGTCCGCTCTGCTGCTGCTGCTTGAGCATGCTGTCCAATGCGTCTCGGTACTCCTGCATCTCGTCGGCAGCTCGCTTGGCGTCGGCCTTTGCCAATGACAACTGAGTCACCAAGTGGGTCCTTTCCTGAAGCTGAGCCTGGACGTCAGCAAGCGACCGATGCGGACCCACGACGGTCTTGAGCTCCTTGGCGAGCTCTGCAGACCGAGAGCGAAGTGCGTTTCGCTCGCTCACCGCCGAGTGGTGGTCTTTCTCAGTATGTCTGAGCTTGGTCTGCGTCGTCGTGAGCTGCTGTCGAAGATCTTCCACCTCGGCTGACAACGCTGAGACCTGGGCCTGGGCCTCCTCAAGCATCAGTCGGTAGCTTTCAGGAATCTCGACCTGGTTGTCCGTCTGACTCTCTCGTTCCGCCAGCTCAGCCTCCTGTCTCTCCTCCAGAGCCTTGGCCAATTGCTGCTGACACGCTTGGTGCAGTTTGATTTCTTCATCCAGGCGTGATCGAAGGAAAGGCAAGTCGCGGCTCGACGCACCGAGCAACACATTCGACCGCTCTAGCTGCTGCAGCCGCATTTGCTGGGACTCAATACGCTTGTCCTTGACCTCGAGAGACGCCACGAGCTCAGCTTTCTCGTGCTCGGTTGACTTGACCAGCACCGACATGGACGCGAGCTTCTCCTGGAGCATCACAATCTCTCTCGCTTGTGCCACCAACCGCTCCTGTTCAAAGTCATCTGCGGCGTCGGAGCTGTTCGTAATCGAGCTACGAATCGTACCAGGAGACGTCGTGAAACTCGCGGTTCGTGACGAAGGCGTCGTCTTGTCCTGGCCATTGCTAACCGTGCGGATATTCAGCATATCAATGTCGTTGTCGACACCAAACATGTCCGTGAAGCTCTCGGCAGGCGGCGCTGGCACTGGAATATCCGGTGGAGTCATCTTCGGGTGGCTATTCCGTCGGCGCTCGACGTTGGGCATGAAGGAACGGCGGCCATTCGACTGGCTCGTCATCTCGTCGCGGGTTGGGCTGAACGCAGATCCATCTTGGCATGATTCAAGGCCACCAGGAAGAGATGACGAAGCCAAGTCCATGAACAGATTCAGCTCATCGCGGTGAGCGATATCTTCCTCTTCCTTCGTCACAGCACGAGCTCGGAAACGACGAATCAGTAGTGCGAGGATGTCTCTGTGTTGAGGGTTCTGGGCGACGAGGAAGAAACACGACACACCAGCGAGTTGCTGCTTGCGCTTGACGTCGCACGAGTCACCGGCACGGCAGCCCAGCAGACTGCCGAGCTCCTGGACCTTGAGCGTGAAGCGCAATTGGTCGTTCGGATCCACGAGAACTTGCAGATGCACGTGGTAGTCGACACTCACGACCACACCGCCTTCATCCTCTTCTTCCGAGATCTTCACCAACACAACGCGCTCTTCGGAGATCTTGATTTGGAAACTGTCGTGCTCGTTGCTCGCGAGCGTCGCCGAGAAGGATCCGGCACCGGCTTCCAACAGGATCTCGACCATCTCTTTGACTGCAGGGTCGATACGCAGAGGCTGGCTGAACTCGACGACGCGCATGAGGTTCTGGAAGCGCATGGACTGGCACCGCACCGAGATCTTGGCGTCCACGTCGTCGATAGACGGGAAATACCGACCGCCACGCACGTTCTTGATCTGGATCAGCTCCTGCGTGTGGGTCTTCCGATACCACGTGAATGTAAACTCATTCAGATCTTCGTCCTTCTGTCCAAGCAGTCGTCCACCACCACATGCAGTCGCAACTACGAGTGGTGATGCCAGGTATCCGTCCGCCACACTGTGGTGGTTGCCATCTTCGAGCTTCAACTCTAAGTGGTCGAACCACGCCTCCACAGTATCCCTGTCTTCTTCTGGTCGTGACTTGGACCCTCCCATCATACGTAGTAGGTTCTTCACACCGTCACTGTTCTTGACCTTTTCCAGTGTGATCGAGTCGCCCCAGTTCTTCAGCTTGTCGACACTCGTACTTCCATTTCCATTTGCCTGAGGTGGCGTCGGTGGATGTGCTGCAGCGGACGATGGTCGACGTACAGGACTGGGAGCGGAGCCATCGCCAAACGACTTGCGGTCGAACGACGCCGACCGCGAGAGTCCATTTTCGCCCATCATTTGGCCGAATTTCTGCGACCACGGCGACGACCCGGCGCCTGTGATCGCTGCCTTTGCTGGAGAAGCCGCCGCTGATGACGTCGGTGGTGGCAGACGGCTGTGGAACACCAGTGTGCACGGGAACTTGGTCGTTTTGGCTGCTTGGATGATGGCCGCGAACACCATTTCGGTCACCACGAGCTCGTTGATCGAGTACAGCATGTCGTTGACGCGCACTTGGCCTGAGGCCTCTGCATTGCCTGGGCTGCCGTCGGCTTTCCGTCGAAATGACTTGACGAACGCGCCTTTGCCGTCCGCACGCGAGTACAAGTCAACGTATAATGGACCTGGGTCGCTGTACAGCACAGTGACACTGTGGACGGGGCCACTGGCGGCAGTGGGGCTCGACGCGACTGCGCCCGCCAGCAGCGAGATGTTGCTGTTGAGTGCGGCGAGGAAGCTGCTGCTGCGGCTGAGCGACTCTGTGAGGCTGTTGCGTGGCGACGACGTTGCGCTGTTGGCTGTCGGGCTCGGCGCCTGTCGCGAGAGGCTCGCCGCCGACTGCGTGCGTCGCTGGTCGCTGCCATTCAGCGGCGAGGTCTCCACACTCAGCTGGGGCTTCGTTCTGGCGTCACTGTCGTTCATTGTGCTTGATTTGAGACGGTCGACGGTGTTCATATTGCCCACAGACGCGCCGGGCGTCGCTGGCGACGTGGGCGTCGGGGACGTCAACGACGAGGAGGAGGCTCGTCCCGACGGCGCGAACCCCGCGGACGAGCGCGTAGCATCCGTGTCGTTCGCCATGGATCTTGAGGCGTCGCGTGGCGTCCGTAGATGGAGAGGAGGCGGAAGAGCGGGACTTAGGAGGAGGCTGCGAGGAGGCTGCAGCAGTCGGCTCTTCTTGGCTTCCGCCTTTTAGCATCTCAGTCCAGGGATACGTACGGAGATGAGAACCCACGTCAACCTTTTTCACCAATCAATCAGCCTTATTCATGATTTTAACCAATGAAAGTGAGTTCTTTGCGTGTCACAATCCTGAAAATAGCTTCCACCGTTCTTCGTGAGTCAAGAAAGTCAAGAAAGTCAAGAAAAGGCAAAGTGCATCCAATGTCACTGAAGCGAGGGGGAGATGGTTTTGATTTGATGGAAGTTTACCGGTATAGATACCGGTATACTGTAGACTGGTTTTGAACGCCCGCGCCAAGGCAAGCCAACCCAAAACCAGAGGTGGGTGGATTATCGGCGCCGCCCAAATCGAAGAGCTACGCTCAACGGAAAAGACAGCAACGACATAATGAGCGACACGGACAAGAAGGTGGAGGCGGAGGTGGCTGCGGTGACCGCCGCTGTGGAGGAGACGGCGGCGACGCCAGAGCCAAAGGTCGAGACGGAGGCCGAGGCCGCCGTGGAGGAGGTCACGCAGTCGCTTGAGGATCTGCTCGCGCTGGGCCAGGGTCTCGACGATGAGGACTACAAGGCTGAACTGGAGGTGCTGCAGAACGACGAGAGCTCGAACCTGTTCTCGGCCGTGACGTTTGAGGAGCTGGGTCTCCCAGAGCCGCTTCTCAAGGGCGTGTACGGCATGAAGTTCTCCAAGCCGTCGAAGATCCAGTCGGTGGCGTTGCCCATGATCCTGGCCAACCCACCAGAGAACCTCATTGGTCAGGCGCAGAGCGGCAGTGGCAAGACCGCGACGTTCGCGCTGGGTATGCTGTACCGTGTGGACTCGACGCGTAAGGTGCCCCAGGCGCTGTGTGTCGGCCCGACGCGTGAGCTCGTGCGCCAGATTGCCGGTGTGGTCAAGGCCATGGGCAAGTACACGGGCACGGAGATCTTTCTGGCGATTCCAGGCAACGATCTGGCCCGTGGCGAGAGCCTCACGGCGCAGATCGTCGTGGGTACGCCAGGCAAGGTCGAGAACCTGATCAAGAAGAAGCAGATGGACACGCGCGAGATCAAGATCTTCGTGCTGGACGAGGCCGACGTCATGGTCGCCGAAGACGGCATGCGCGATCGCTCGGTTGCTATCAAGAAGTCGATCCGTAACCCAGCGTGCCAGTTCCTGTTGTTCTCGGCCACGTACGCTGACGAAGTGCGCGAGTTTGCCATGAAGATGGTGCCCAACCACAACATCATCACGGTCAAGAAGGAGCGTCTGACGCTGGACGGTATCAAGCAGTTCTGGATCGACTGCGGCACGAAGGAAAACAAGTTCAAGGTGCTGTCGGATCTGTTCGCGATCCTCACGATCGGCAAGTCGGTCATCTTCGTGCAGTCGCGTGAGACGTGTAAGGAGCTCACGAAGCGCATGCGTGCCGACGGCCACTCGGTGGGTATTCTCCACGGTGCCGACATGGCCAAGGAAGTGCGTGACCAGGTCACGGACGAGTTCCGCGCGGGCACGACGAACGTGCTGATCACCACCAACGTGCTGGCGCGTGGCATTGATGTTGCCGGCGTGTCGCTCGTGGTCAACTACGACATCCCACTCACGCGAGACCACCAGCCAGTACGTGTAGAGCTCCTCTTTACGCCACTGATACTCGTTGTGAGGATACTCATTCTTTTGTTTTGTTTGATTTACTGTAGGATCCGGAGACGTACCTCCACCGTATCGGTCGTACGGGTCGTTTCGGCCGCAAGGGCTGCGCTATCAACTTGGTGTACGACCGCAAGAGCAAGGAAGACTTGGCCCAGATTGAAGCCTACTACTCGCGTCCGATCGTCGAGGCGCCAGCGAACGACATTGAGGAACTCGAGAAGATGATGCAGTGGACGTAATTTAAAACAAGACCAAGAACAGACGTCACGAGGCCCCCTCGCCACTAGGACATTCAACAGCCAGAGCCAGGAGAGGAACAATGAATACAAACGGACAACTGCACAGCTCGCATGTCAGAACCAAGAGACAATGAAATTCGTGCTGTTGTTTGGGTAACGATGGGATTGGAGGGTTTTTTTCGAGGCTAATAGCCATCAATTTCTCTAAATGAAGACGATACGCAGGGTCTGCTTGTGCAAAGGCTTGGGCTTCTATACGCTGTACATCTTGAGCTGCTTGTCCTCACCACCGCTCACGAACGCAACCTCTGGCTGCGTCACCGGTCTCCAGGCCACGTCCAGGACCTTGCCGTCGTGGGCCGCCACCGTGTGCAATGGGATCGTACTACGCACGTCCCAGACCTTGACCGCGCCGTCGTAGCCGCCCGACACGAACAGGTTCTCGTTCTCTGGATGCCAGTCCACGGCGTTGACCCACTCGTTGTGCGACTGGAACGTTCGCTGGACAAGGTTCTCGCCAGACTGCGTGGCGCGTGGGTCCCACAGACGCACGCAGTGGTCTGGGTGCGACGTGAGCACAAAACCAGTGGCATTCACACTGATGTCCGTGATCGCGCGGTTGCCGGCCATGGTCTGCTTGCACAAGTGCGTGGTGAGGTCCCAGAAGCGGACCGTGCGGTCGCTGCCGCCCGACACGACCTGGTGCTTCTCCGTTGGGTGGAACGCGACACCAGTCACGTAGCTGGTGTGGCCCGTGAGCACAATCTCGGCTTCCAGCTGGCGGAAGCTGACCGAGGCCGACGCGGCGCCGCTGGCCTTGCTGTTCTTCTGCTTCTTCTTCGGCTGGGCGTCCTCGGTCTCCTCGTCGACCTGCGGCAGGTGCCACACACGCACAGTGTTGTCCCAGCTGCCCGTGACGGCACTGCGGCCGTCGGCGTTGAGCTTGACCGTGTCGACGCTGTTCAAGTGGCCCGTAAGCGACGCCAACGCGTGGAGTGACTTGTTGGCGGCGTTGAATCGCCACACCTGGCCGAGCTGGTCCTTGCCGCTGCTCGTGATCAGGTACTCGTTCTGCTTGACAAACTGCACGCTCACGCTCTTCACGGCGCCCTGGTGGGCCTTGACTGACGCGAGACACTCGCCCTCGACGTCGTACACGCGGATCTGGCCGTCGTAGCAGCCCGTGACGATGACCTCCTGGGCCACGGCCACGGAGCTGACCCAGTCCGGGTGGTTGGTCTCGTTCTTCTTCTCTGGCTCTGGCAGCGACTCGACGTACTCGAGCGTGAGCATGGATTCCTCGGACACGGCATTGCGCACCATGTACTTTTCCAGCGACGTGCGCAGGAACTGGCCTTCCACGAGGAAGTCAAACGGACGCGGCGTGGTCGTGTTCAGCAAGTGGTTCACGACCTGCGAGAGCCCCTGGCGGTTGAGCTGCGTGGGCACCGCGAACGGCGTCTCCGTCACACGGATCGCCGCATTCTTGGTCACGAACTTGACGCGAACCTATTCATTCCCAAGACACAAATGAGCTGTCTGTGCGAGGAGCTACATAGGCATCCAGAGAGCTCTGGAAAGCGCGAGACGCTAGCAAACGCACCTGTGGGCCTTCAGAGTCCATGGTGGTGATGTGCTGAAGATAATGGGGGAAGCTGCGGCGGTCGCTGACAAGCTTTTCTCGAAGGCGATGGCTCGTTCCTTCCGTGTTGCGCTGCAATTGCACTCGTCCGGACAACGTTTCATGACCAAGAGGTTGACTGGAAGACATGCTCAAGAGACATTTCAGCCAATCATTTTGAGTCTTCGAATTTTACGTTGTTTCCATTGGTTGAAATACAATGATAGGAACATGTTTTGAAAGAAGAACTTGATGATATCGGAGTCTAACATATTTAGGTTTATAACTCTCTACCGAAAGTGTACCCATGTTCGAATTTTGGGCCCCAATCATACCTCGGCCTCGTCCTCGTCGAGATCGACGTTCACGCTGAGGCGTCGCGTAGCGATGGCCTGGGAGGGAGGGCGCGACGATGACAAGGCCATGTCGTCGTCGTCCTTATTCATAGAGAGCTGTCGGTACCGCGAGCGACGAGCTCTGGTATCGACCAACGCAAACGCCAGAAGACCCAGCGCACACAGCGCCACGACCGCGAACATGCCTTCGACAAACAGCCCAAATACACCCGTCGACTGAACCTGCGGCAATGCGTAACGCAGCTGCATGTTGTTCGTTGTCGTGGTCATAGCCAATGCGGCCTGGCAGTTGCTGTAGTCCACGTTCTCGCCACCGATTCGGCCCTTGCTCCACACCTGCTTGAGCAGGTCAACGGTCGGCCGTGGCTGCAAGTGGTCGATCTTGCGTTCGCCTTCGGGCTCTGCTTGGACGGCTCTGTACAGACCGAAGTACTCTTCCGCGAGCCAGCCCATGGGGAAACCTCGATTCGCGGCGCCTCCCAGGTTGTGGAAGTTGTTGTCGCCCGACTTCCACCATTCGTCGCTGTACTCGAAGACAAAGCCGCCGACGAGAATCTGCTCTTGGAGCGAATCCGTGAGATTGTAGTTCTCCTCCATCGAGATGGTCTGCTTGGTCAGCAGCTGGCCGATCGTGTGTAGCTGAAGGGTCGAGCCCTCCGCTTCGTTGGATGCGTACGGGAAGCCGTACTCGGACACGAGCAGAGGCTTCTCACCAGGCACTCGCTTGTACGTTGGGAGGACCGAGCCGGCGTAGTTGGTCTGGTAGACATTAGAGCCCCACATATCGACGTCAGCGTTGTTCAGCTCGCCTGCCGTGAAGCTCATGCCGCCATCGTCGACGAACGTGGTCGTGATGATCTTCTGGGCATTGCCACTCTCAGCCAAACCCTTGCGGATCGCTGCAGTGAGCCGCCCGAACTTTTCCCAGAAGCCCTTGTCATTCACGACGACGATGCTGTTCATCTCGCCACCGACCGAGTAGCCCATGACGGCTGGGTGGCCGCCCGTGAGTTTGGCCATGTCGTAGTAGTTCTGGACCATATTCTTGAACGCGTCGCTGTCGATGTCGACCACCGGCTCCATCAGCGACTGGTCGATCCAGATTGAGAAGATCGTGTAGATAGGGTGCTGCCCATTGTTGTAGGCAGCGTCCAGGAACTTGGAATGGTCCACAGTGCTGTAGAAGTCATACGTCTACCACAAGATAGAGAGAGAGAGTTGTCAGCATCGCGACCACACTACTGTGATCTCAAGGTTTGCGAGTGACTCACCTTGACGGCGTTCGCGTGCATCTCGCGCAGATTCTTCAAGTCGCGCGTGAAGATCTCTTCGTGGTCCAGCATATCCAGTCGCCCAGGCATTCCGATCGGAGTCGGCGCGTAGTTCACACCGCGCACGAAGAAAGTTTTGCCATTGAGCAGCAGCTTGCGTCCACACGTCGTCCACTCGGTGTTCACCATGGTATCTCTGCTTCAAAAGTCCGTGTCTTGGTGTGCGTTTGATGTGCCTGGCCTGGAAGCGAGTAAATCGCAGAATGAGTCCATGGCACTACGATTGCCGCGGTATGAGCGCTTGGCTCTCCACGGCACCAAGCAGCCAGCGGAGGTTTACATGGATCCATGGCTGTACCTGTGTCTTCTTTCACGACGAAGCTCTTCCCGCTGAGAAAAAGAAAAGAAAACAATGGCGGGGTGACGTACCTGGGACTTACCCACACACGAGTGTCGATGCCGTTGCGATGGCTGCTGCACAGCTCCGTTCTTCAGAATCCTCAGGGTCTGAGCATGACGACGATGACGTCGTCGGCTCGTCGCCATCCGAGCGAATCTACCAACTGGACATTGGATCATCTGAAACTATTGGCGGTGCCCCGGGGCACCCCATCCGCTCGACCCCTCCCTTCGGCGGAGTTATTTTTTCGATACAAAGTGCCGATTTTTTAGGATGCCGCCTTTGTGTATGCTGTTTGATGTCCTTTGATTGCTATATCGATTCTACGATGATAGTTACCATGAGTGCAGTGAAAGTGAGCTGGGGTCGACTCAAATGGTTCCAAAAAGGAAGATGT
>JAADXB010000226.1:0-18555 GCA_023337495.1 Pythium diclinum | reverse complement strand
CGATCACGATGGGCCAGCTTTACGGCGAGTTTGATCCCAACACTCATGAGTGGCAGGACGGTATCCTGTCTACACTGTACCGAACTGCGTCAAGCTGCACGAAGCCTGATCGCAAGTGGATCATCTTCGACGGGCCTGTTGATGCGATTTGGATCGAGAACATGAACACAGTCCTGGACGACAACAAGAAGCTCTGTCTCAACAGTGGAGAGATGCTGCAAATGTCAAACCAGATGACCATGATGTTCGAAGTCGAAGACCTGTCGGTTGCGTCGCCGGCGACTGTGAGCCGCACAGGCATGGTGTACATGGAACCAAGCACGTTGGGGCTGGCTCCATTGGTGGACTCGTGGTTGGAGACGCTGCCCAAGTCGCTGGCGATGTTCGGTCATCTTTTCTTGAAGCTGTTCGACATGTACCTGTACTCCAGCGTGACGTTCATGCGCTCATTTTTGACCGAACTCGTGCCAACGATGGACAACAACCTCGCGCAGAGTCTCATGAGCATCCTCGACTGCTACTTGGAACCGTACCGCGAGAAGCCTGAAGGAATGGGTGAAGTGCAGCAGCCGGGTCCACAGTTCAAGAACGACGTCGAGCCGCTCTTCATCTTCGCGCTCGTATGGTCTGTTGGTGCGACGACGAACGATGCTGGGCGAGTCAAGTTCGACAGCTATCTGCGTGGTGAGATGGTCGCCAACAACGCCCACCCGCTGATGCCGCCGCAAGGACTCGTATACGACTACTGCTACTCGATGAAAGACCACAAGTGGATGCTGTGGATGGACACGATCACAGCGTACAAGGTGCCTCCGAACACTTCGTTCGCCGATATCGTCGTGCCCACTGCAGACTCGGTGCGCAACACGTTCTTGCTCGACTATCTGATGCGATGCAACAAGCACGTGCTCATGGTGGGCGGCACGGGCACGGGCAAGACCGTCAACATCACGCGCTACGTGATGTCTCTGCCAGCCGACTCGGTGATCCCTGTGCCGATTGCATTTTCGGCTCAAACGTCGGCAAACCAAACGCAAGATATGCTGGATTCGAAGATGGAGAAGCGACGCAAAGGAGTGTACGGCCCGCCTGCAGGGAAGAAGTACATCGTGTACGTCGACGACCTCAACATGCCCAAGCGTGAGAAGTACTTCGCCCAGCCGCCGCTGGAGTTGATCCGTCAGTGGTTCGACCAAGGCGGTTGGTACGATCGTAAGCTGCTGGTGTTCCGAAGCATCATTGACGTGCAGTTCGTGGCATCGATGGGTCCACCTGGTGGAGGTCGCAACCCGATCACTCCTCGTATTGTTCGCCACTTCAACGTCATCGGCTACGCTGAACTGGGCGACGACAGCAAGAAAGTCATCTTCAGCACGATCCTCAGCAACTTCCTGGCGGGATTCGCCAGCGATGTCGGCAAGCTGTGCGAGAGCATGGTGAACGCCTCGATTAAAGTGTACAGCACGATCTGTCGCGAGTTGTTGCCGACACCGGCAAAGTCGCACTACACATTCAACTTGCGTGATCTTGCCAAGGTCTTCCAAGGTGTACTGATGGGCGATAGCCGCAAGATCCCAGATCCGGACGGACTCATTCGCTTGTGGCTTCACGAATGCAAGCGAGTGTTCGAGGACCGAATGATCTCGCAACAGGACCACGAGTGGTTCCTGCAGCTCATGCGCCGCTCGATCGCCGAGTTCTTTGGCACGGACTACAACAAGATCGTCAAGAACGAGTACCTCATCTACGGTGATTACTTGGTGCCTGGAGCTGACCCTCGCGTGTACGAAGAAGTCGTCGAAGTCGACAAGGTTCTCGGAATCATCGAAGAGTATTTGCTGGACTACAATGCGGAGAGCAAGACGCCCATGTCTCTGGTCCTGTTCATGGACGCAGTCGAGCACGTCTCGCGGATCTCTCGTATCATCCGGCAGCCGATGGGTAACGCGCTGTTGCTCGGCGTTGGAGGCAGTGGTCGCCAGAGTCTCACGAAGCTAGCAACGTACATGGCTGGCTACAAGTGCTTCCAAGTCGAAATTGTAAAGGGCTATGGGATGACCGAGTGGCGAGACGACGTGAAGAAGTGTCTTCTTCTGGCCGGTGTCAAGGACCTCCCGGTGGTGTTCCTCTTCTCTGACGTCCAGGTCGTAAATGAGACCATGCTGGAAGATCTGAATGGAGTGCTGAACTCGGGCAACGTGCCGAATCTGTACGGTCCAGAAGATATGGACCAGATCATGACGTCGTGCCGCATCGAGTGCCAGAAGAAGCAGATCCCGCCGACGAAAACCAACATTTTCCAGCAGTACATCAACCGCGTGCGCCGCAACATCCACTTGGTGATCTGCATGAGTCCAATCGGCGCTCTGTTCCGAGACCGCCTGCGAATGTTCCCGTCGCTGGTCAACTGCTCGACGATTGACTGGTTCAGTGAGTGGCCTGCCGAGGCGCTGAACTCTGTGGCAACGGCGATCTTGAGCGACGGCAACCTGAACTTGGGTAATGCGCTTCCAGCACTCGTGGAGTCTTTCAAGATCATCCACCAGAGCGTCGAGCACTCGTCGAAGGATTTCTACAACACGCTTCGTCGCTACTTCTACGTGACGCCAACGAGTTACTTGGAGCTGTTGTCGACGTTCAAGTCAGTGTTGGTATCCAAGCGAGAAGAGGTCAATACGATGAAGAGCCGTCTGCAGAATGGTGTCGACAAGTTATCGGAGACCAAGGCGATCGTGGCGACGATGCAAACGGAACTCGTGGAACTGCAGCCCGTGCTCGCAGCAACACAGATCGAAGTGGAGCAGATGATGGTGCAAATCGCCAAGGACAGTGCGGAAGCGGATGAGACCAAGGCCACAGTCCAGAAGGAAGAGGCTGCAGCCAGTGTCAAGGCCGCAGCTACGAAGGAGATTGCTGATTCAGCTCAGAGAGACTTGGACGCCGCGCTTCCAGCACTGGATGCCGCCTTGGAGTGTCTGAACAAGCTGAAAAAGGCGGATATCGATGAAGTCAAGGCGCTGAAAACGCCGCCGTCCGGTGTGAAGCTTACCATGGAAGTTGTGAGCATTCTCTTTGGCCAGAAGCCTGTGCAGAAACCAGACCCAGACCGTCCCGGTAAGAAGATCAACGACTACTGGGAAGTTGCGCAGAAGGTTGTGCTTTCCAACGCCAACAAGTTCATGGAGAGCTTGCTGACGTTTGACAAGGACAACATTCCGGACGCGATCGTGACCAAAGTGACGCCGTACATGGAAGACCCAAACTTCACGCCCGACGCTATTGAGAAATCGTCCAAGGCGTGTACTGCGATTTGTATGTGGGCACGGGCGATGTACACGTACCACTTCGTAGCGAAAGCTGTCGAGCCGAAGAAAATGGCTCTTGCAGGAGCTCAGAAGGAACTCGACGCGACGTTGGCGATCCTCAAGGGTGCTCAGGACAACCTGCAGCAGGTCAGCGACCGTCTCGCGGAACTGGAGCGTTCATATAGAGGCGCAGTGGCGAAGAAAGAAGAGCTGGCAGCCAAGGTCATTCAGTGTCAGGTGCAGTTGCAGAACGCTGAGAAGCTGATCGGTGGCTTGGGAGGTGAAGAAGCGCGTTGGAAAGACACAGTCGCCCAGTTGCAAGAAGACTACGCGAACCTGACAGGCGACGTGCTCGTGTCGGCGGGTACGATCTCGTATCTAGGCGCGTTTACAGCCGAGTTCCGTGAGAAAATGGTCTCTTCCTGGCACGAAGCGCTTGTGAAATTCAAGGTGCCACACTCCCACGGCTGCGATATCATCCGCACGCTGCAAGATCCAGTGAAGCTACGCGCCTGGCAGATCGCAGGACTACCGACAGACACGGTGTCGACCCAGAACGGTATCATCATGTCACGAGCTCGTCGGTGGCCTCTGCTCATCGACCCACAGGGCCAAGCTAACCGCTTCATCAAGAACCTCGGCCGCGACAAGGCCTTGTGTGAGAACGGCATGGACGTCGTGAAGCAGTCGGATCGAAACTTCCTGAGAAACCTGGAGAACGGCATTCGATTCGGCAAGTGGGTTCTACTGGAAAACGTCAGTGAAGAGCTGGACGCGGCTCTGGAGCCTGTGCTTCTACAGCAGAAATTCAAGCAAAGCGGCCAAGATATGATCCGATTGGGCGAGAACATCATCCCGTACAACGACTCGTTCCGGTTCTACATGACCACCAAGCTGGCCAACCCGCATTACGCACCGGAAGTCTGCGTGAAAGTGAGTCTGCTCAACTTCACCATCACCATGAAGGGCTTGGAAGAGCAGTTGCTGGGTGTTGTCGTGCTCAAAGAGATGCCCGACTTGGCAGCCAAGAAGAACGAGCTCGTGGTATCCAACGCGGAAGGCAAGCGGCAGTTGTACGAGATCGAGAACCAGATCCTGTACTTGCTGTCGCACTCGGAAGGAAACATCCTCGATGATACGAACCTGATCGAGACGCTGGCCAACGCCAAGCAGACTTCCGCTGTCGTGATGGCCAAGATGAAAGAAGCTGAAGAGACCGAGAAGGAGATCGACGCGCGAAGCGAAGGCTACCGCCCCGTGGCGTTCCGTGCAGCGCTGCTCTTCTTCTGTATCGCGGACCTGTCGCTCGTGGATCCGATGTACCAGTACTCACTCACGTGGTTCACGAGTTTGTTCGTGCGTGGCATCCAGTCTGCCAAGCCGGCGTCGGCTCTCGACCAGCGACTCAAGAACCTGAACGACTACTTCACCTACTCCGTGTATAAGAACATTTGTCGCTCGCTCTTCGAGAAGCACAAGCTGCTGTTCTCATTCCTACTCACGATCAAGATCATGCAAGGCAATGAGGAAGTGGATCCAGGCGAGTGGCGGTTCCTGATCTCCGGAATGGCGGCCGGTGGCGCGATACAGGCCGAGAACCCGGCCGCTGGATGGCTCGAGTCGTACGCGTGGAACGAGATCTGTGCACTGTCGACGTTCCCCAACTTCTCGCTGCTCGCCAGCGAGTTCGAAGCCCACGTCCACGACTTCCGCCAGATCTTCGACTCCACTGAGCCGGAAAACCAGCCCATTCCAGGCGTCCTGGACAAGACTCTGGACGCCTTCCAGCGACTGTGTATCCTGCGAGTCCTAAGACCGGACAAGATGATGCCTGGTATCCAGAACCTCGTGAGCGAGAAGCTGGGGCGTGAATTTATTGAGCCCCCACCGTTTGATCTGAAGAACACCTTCGAGGACTCGACGCCGACGACGCCACTCATCTTCGTGCTTTCTCAAGGCTCCGATCCAGCAAAAGACCTCCATACGTTTGCTGTGAGTGTGGGCATGGACAGCAAACTCAAGTCTATTGCTTTGGGCCAAGGCCAAGGTGTGATTGCAGCCAGGATGATCGAGAACGGCACGTCCAAGGGCGAGTGGGTCTTGCTCCAGAACTGCCACTTGGCGTTGAGTTGGATGACCGAGCTTGAGCGCATTTGCGAAGAGCTAGACGGCAGCAAGCTCCACCCGGAGTTCCGACTCTGGCTCACGAGTATGCCGACGCCGCAGTTCCCTGCGTCCGTACTACAAGACGGCGTCAAGATGACCAAGGAAGCCCCCAAGGGCCTGCGTGCAAACCTCAAGAACACGTATTACAAGCTCAATGACCAGCGGCTCAGCGTGACCAAGAAGCCGCAAGTGTTCCGCAAGCTGCTCTTTGGACTATGCTTTTACCATGCGATCGTGTGTGAGCGCAAGCGCTTTGGTGCACTTGGGTGGAATATCCCGTACCAGTTCAACGAGACGGACCTCGACATCTCCATGGCTCAGCTCGAGATGTTCCTGGACACGTACGAACAGATCCCGTTCGACGTGCTGCAGGTCATGACGTCGACGATCAACTACGGCGGCCGTATCACCGATGACAAGGACATGCGCACGTCCGACGTGATCCTCATGACGTTTTTCAAGGACGCGATCCTCCAGGAAGGCTACAAGTTCTCCAAGAGCGGACTCTACTTTTCATTCACTGGCGACAATGACCGGCCGTACCAGAGCTACGTCGAGTACATCAACTCGCTGCCCATCAACCCCGAGCCTGAGGTGTTTGGAATGCACGAAAACGCCAACATCACGTGTGCGCAGTCGGAAACCTACGAGGCCTTCGACATCATCCTCTCGCTGCAACCGCGTGTGAGTGCTGGCGCGGGTAAATCACGTGAAGACATCATCGCCGACACGGCCAAGTCGATCGAAAGCAAGCTGCCTGAGCCGTTTGATCTCGAACACGTCCAGGCCAAGTACCCCGTGAGCTACTCCGAGTCGATGAACACGGTGCTCGCGCAGGAGGTCGAGCGGTTCAACAAGCTACTCGTGGTCATGAGCTCGACGCTCAAGCTCGTGCAGAAAGGTCTCAAGGGTCTCGTGGTCATGTCGGCAGAACTCGAGGCCATGGGCAATGCACTGTACGACCAGAAAGTGCCTACTGTTTGGGAAGGAAAGGCGTATCCGTCGCTCAAGCCGCTGTCTCCGTGGGTCAAAGATCTACTGGATCGACTCGAGTTCATCCAGAAGTGGATCGATCACGGCATCCCGTCAGTGTTTTGGATCTCCGGCTTCTTCTTCCCACAGGGCTTCATGACCGGAACGATCCAGAACCACGCGCGTAGGTACAAGCTACCCATCGACTCATTGAGTTTCCAGTTCCTCATGTTGCAGGAGGACGTCCACGAGCTCACGAGCAAGCCCGAGAACGGGTGCTACACGTACGGACTGTTCATCGAAGGCTCACGCTGGAACAAGGAGACCCAGGCGCTGGACGATCCGCTGCCCCGAGAACTCTTCGCCAAGATGCCCGTGATCCACTTGCTGCCACAGCCTTTCCGAGAGCCCCCGAAAGAAGGCATCTACCGGTGTCCCGTGTACAAGATCCTCACGCGGACGGGTACGCTGTCGACCACAGGCCACTCGACCAACTTCGTCATGTGGATCGAGATCCCGGCCAAGAAGAAGACGATCTGGCGCAACTCGCTCGTATCGGAGACCAACGCGCAGATCCTGTTTTGCGACCAGGAGTACTGGATCAAGGCCGGCGTCGCCTGCTTCTGCTCGCTGCGGTACTAACTCCTAGCTCCTGTAAACTGTATATAAACTACTCTGTACTCAAAGATGTGCTGCAGTAGCATGTGCCATATTGGAAGGTGGCGCTCTAGTTAGGCGTAGTACCAATATCCCATCGTATTGTATCTAGGTCGTGATGAGTCTTCGCTCGGAAGCCCATACGAATCACACTGGACGATCCACTGGTCTGACTAGAGACCACGCGCCTTTTGTCTGTCCACATGCCACTTGTCTGACAGTGGACAGGCCGCGTCTTCAACGTGTCGACTCTAAAAAACACTGAGCTGAGCTGCATCTCGACAACCCGCAGCCCCAGACTGATAACCATACTGAACTGTCGTCCTAGGATCCCCGGAGCCTTCCAATCTGTGACAACTGCGACAGTGCGGACAGTGCTCATCGAGATGGTCAAGGCTCCGTACTAATCAGGGTGGAATACACCGCTAGGAGGGTCCTTGATGAGGCTTTAGTAGGCTCGGCTCCTCTTCCAAGACAACCTACCGGTACAGAGGGATTACCAGGTTACTAGCTTGGTTGCCATGCAGCATAGCTGCTCAGGATGAAGGCTCGACAGTCTTCCTCATTCTTCAATCATCCACCAACTCTCCATCACCACTACTTCCCTCGCTTTCCAATGCAAGTGCTTCGCCTCCTCGCGTCCGTCACGGCCGTGCTCATCGCGTCCTCCGTCCACGCGGAGGTCTCTGTTTCCTCCACTGACTGTGAAGAAACTAAGTCGCTGGACCAGCTCTACCAGGACGCCATCAAGGAAGGCGGCAAGCTCGTCGTGTACCACGGCGGTGACACGCCCACGCAGCAGGACGACGTCACGGCGGCGTTCCGCAAGGCGTTCCCCAAGGTCAACCTCACCATGGTCGTGGACTACAGCAAGTTCCACGACGTGCGCGTCGACAACCAGCTCGAGACCAACTCGCTCGTGCCGGACGTCGTCGCTCTCCAGACGCTGCAGGACTACCCACGCTGGAAGCGCCAGGGCAAGCTGCTCAACTACAAGCCCGCGGGCTTCTCCAAGCTCTACCAGAGCTTCGTGGACCCGGACGGCGCGTGGATCTCGCACGTGACCTTTTCGTTCAGCTACTTTTACGACACGGCGCTTCTCACTGCCAGTGGTTTGCCAATCCCAAAGACCGCCAAGGACTTGGCTGATCCGATCTACGCCGACCACATCGCGTCGTCGTACCCGCACGATGACGACGCGGCGCTGTTCGTGTACGCGCAGTACGTTGAAAAGTACGGCTGGAAGTGGCTCGAGAAGCTGGCTGCCAACCGCGTCCAGTTTAAGCGAAGCTCCGACTCGGCTGCGGAGGCTGTCGCTACGAAGCAGAAGGCCATTGGCATGGCCGGAGGAAGTCCATTCGGCGTGGCGACCGTCAAGGTCGTGGAAGGCCGTGGGGCTGGTACGCCGTACTTGGCGTGGGGCCAACGCATGTCGATCCTCAAGAAGGCCAAGCGCCCGGCGGCTGCCAAGCTTTTCCTCAACTGGATCATCTCCAAGGACGTCCAGACAACCGTGCTCGGTGGTATCAACTCCCGCACGGACGTGAACGTGACGGGAAGTCCTCAGGCGTGGGACGTTCCAGAGGCCTCGGTCGCCAAGTTCCCAGTGTTCATGGAGGACCGTGCGAACGTCGAGCGCCTGAAGGCGACCATGGCGTTGTACTTTGGCGAGGTCCAGGGCAAGCCAAGCGCCGGAGAGCTGGGCTTGTACCCAGGCTTGTAAGCGACCTGACTCGGGTACGCTGGCCACCAATACTGTAAGTAGATGCACGGGTTTCTATTCGGCAGTAGTATTCACACACACAATATAATCACTCGACGTCCATGGCGTTCTTAGCCTTGGTCTTGCTGCTTCCAGTCGACGCCTTTTGCTTGTCGATCGTCGCCTGATTGGCCTGCACGACTGTGTTCTGCAAGTGCATCTGGATGGCCGCGAACGGGTCCGTCTGGAACTGCGGGTGCGTGTGGACGGCCTTGAGCTGGCCGAGCTCGCGCACCGCGAGCTTCTGTCTCTGCTTGCCGCTCAGCTTCTTGGGCTTTTCCTTGGCACCAGAGGTAGAGCTCTTGGGCGCGACGTTGGTCGACTGCGAGATCTTGCTGGCCGCGACCGCTGCGAGCTCCTTGTCCGACAGAAACAGCGAGTCCTGCAGCGCCTTGATCTCGGCGAACGCGCCCTGCTCCTTCTTCTTCGCGTCCTTCTCCTTCTCGCTCACCACGCGCTGGACCATGCCCATCTTCTTCATGAACGCGCTGCGACGCTTCATGCGCTTGCGCTGGCCTCGGCTCAGGCCGCTCAGCTCATCGCCCTCGTCGCCGCTGTCTTCGCCGTCGACGGGCACGAGCTCCTCGGCCGCCAGCTCGCCGTCGTCGTCGCCGAACGCCGCCTTCATGGCCGCCGCCGCCGCAACAGCAGAGGCGGAAGACGATGCAGCCGCAGACGCATTAGGCTTCGCGGCCTTGCCTGTAGAGGCCTGCGCCGCTGGCGCGTGCGCGCGGAACTTCTTGGTATTTCTCACACGTCCCATTTTGCGATGGTACTGTAGCGTTAGTGACGTTGGAAAGCGAGTCAAAAACCTCGCGGCCTTTCCGAACGACGGGACTGATTGGACGCCGTGAAACAAGGGATGGATACAGATCTTCCTAATTTAGTACATATTTAACGATTTCATATTTTAGGGTTTACCAATTGTCAGGATTTGGTGATTGTAAGACTGTATTAAGACCACAGTAAATTTGGATGATTTTAGGATACATATCTGATTATACAGGTAAAAGGAAGTGGACTCTCAGTTTCGACAACGGCAACAACGCCCACACTTCGACGTTCAAGTGTGGGATGGATACACCGAATGGATACAATGCAAGGTTGGGCTCTTCATGCAGACACGATACTATAATTACGGAAGACGCCCAGTGCTACAGGATGAAGGAGAAGACCTGCATCCACGGCCAGACCTGGTCGAGCTGGTCCATGCGGAACGCGATCTCGCGCACGAGCAGCAGCAGCGCGTTGATGACGCAGTCCAGTCCTTCAAACAGCGTGGGCAGCGCCGTGGGATTCGCGATCATTTGCTGCGGCGTCAGCGCAATAGCCAGCAGGCTCATGAGCAACAGCACGGCCAGCACGAAGCCTGGCGGCTCGGTCACGGACGCCAGCCACACGTAGAAGAACGACGCGGCCGTGCGCCACGTGCGACGCCGCCGCTGCGACGGTGCAGTGAGCAGCGAGGACGAAGAGGAAGACGAAGCGGCGCGGCACTTGTCCTCGCACTCGAGGCCCTGGATTTCCAATGGGTACTGCATGGCGATGAGCTTCTTGAGCACGAGGTTGACCTGGAGATGGCCTGCCGTCGCGGCCGGCGTGCGCTGTCGACACAGTGGACACGCGTGGCTGTGCGGGTCGTTGGAAGGAGCTGTATCAAGCGCACTGGTGGCGTGTGGCTCGTGCTCCCATGCTGTCAGTAGACAGCCTCGATCAAAGTTGTGGCTAGCGGACCAACACAGTAGGTTAGCTGCTACATATATACGCTATCCATGCTAGCAGTGGTACCGACAGACTCACCCGCATGGCAGTGTCACGGGGAAGCAGAGGATGTCGAAGCAGATAGGACAGAGCAGCTCGTCGCGACTCACGGGCTTACAGACGGTTGTCCATGGCGCGTCCTTGGGACTCTTCCAGCGAGGAGACAGCGACGTCGCGCGGCGCTCAGGCGTGAGACTCGCGAGCGAGCGGCGGCGGCACATGGAGGCCGTCGTTGGCTGCATGGTGCTGTGTGAATGCACGCTTCTCGGTGGTTCTGTGGAAGTCGGTGTGAGCAGTTGAAGCAGCGGGACGGCGTTTCGCAGGGACACTGATTCAGACGCGGTTTCGGCGCCTTGTGGGTCAACAGCCACACGACTGGGACGGCAAGACCACGGCGGAGACGGTGGGGATGGTGCTGGAGTTGTAGTGGCGCTGTAAGCGGCAGGAAGCGCTTGGGAATGCGTGGAGCTACGAGCACCGCACGCTGCTTGGTGCTGGATTGATGGGGATATGAATGAAGCGAAAGTTCAGTCAGCGAAGAGCTCGTCGGTTATGTTGAACTTGCTTCGGAGCAGAGAAGGTATCAGACTCAGATTTGGTGATGTTGGAAATCTGAGTCTGAGGAGCAGAGGGGGCTTGTATTTCGTTTAGGTGGAGTGTGTGCGTCGATCGATAGAAGTGGAAGAAAACCAGAAGCGTGGCGCTCACTGTTTGACGCGATCTGATTGGACGAAGGCCGAAGAACCGTTTTGCCCACTTCGTTGTTGTACTGTAACACCCCTTAACATCCACTTACCTCCAAAACGGTTTCGTTTAATCGGCCAACCAAGGAGTTTGTATGGGAAACGGCTTGGACGTTAAGAGGAAGTGTGACACCTTAACATCCACGAACTTCAACCCCCTCGTTTTGTTTTGGTTTTGTGTTCTCTGTCTGTCGCTCCCCCTTTGTTCTCTCTCTCTCTCTCAGGTGGGTCACCCACCTACCGGTAGAACAAAAGAGATCGCGCGGAGTCATCCGGTTGCCGTCATATCCAAAGCTACCCTCAAGCCGCGAGAACAAGAACAAGAACCCGGAACCGTTATCCTATCAAGATGCGCGTTATCCCAAGTGTTACGACCACGTCCGTGCTGGCGGCCTTTCTCGCCGTGAGCTCTTCGTCCGCTGACGCCAAGTCGCTGCAGGAGTACGAGCACGAGTTCGCGTCGTGGCTGGCGCACCACTCGATGGACTTTGCCAACGATGCGCTTGAGTATGCGCGCCGTCTGGAGAACTACATCGCCAACGACTTGTTCATCACGCGTCACAACAGCGAGAACAAGTGGAGCTTCTCGCTCGGCCACAACCAGTTCTCGCACATGACGTTTGAGGAGTTCAAGGAGCGCAACATGGGGTTGAAGCTTCCGAAGGACTATGTCGAGAAGCGGCTCAACCAGAAGCGCACGGGTCTGTTCAAGAGCGTCCAGGCTCCAGAGGCGCTTGACTGGGTCGGCAAGGGCGGTGTGACTCCGGTCAAGAACCAGGGCATGTGCGGTTCGTGCTGGGCATTCTCAACCACCGGCGCTGTGGAAGGCGCTGCGTTTGTGTCGAGTGGCAAGCTGATCTCGCTCTCGGAGCAGGAGCTTGTAGACTGTGATGACAATGGCGACATGGGCTGCAACGGCGGTCTGATGGACCACGCGTTCTCGTGGATTGAGAACCACAAGGGTCTCTGCACGGAGGAGGAGTACGAGTACAAGGCCAAGCAGGGCGTGTGCCGCACATGCGAAGCCGTGGTCAAGGTCACTGGCTTCCAGGACGTCGACCCGAACGACGAGCAGCAGCTCAAGGCCGCTGTCTCGCAGCAGCCCGTGTCGGTCGCCATTGAAGCCGACCAGAAGGAGTTCCAGTTCTACAAGTCGGGTGTGTTCGACAAGAAGTGTGGCACGCAGCTCGACCACGGTGTCTTGGCTGTTGGTTACGGCGAGGAAGGCGGCTCCAAGTTCTGGAAGGTGAAGAACTCGTGGGGCGACAAGTGGGGCGAGAACGGATACATCCGTATGTCCCGTGAAGCCGTCGGTGCCCACGGCCAGTGCGGTATCGCCATGGTGCCTAGCTACCCGTTCGCTGCTGTCATCAAGAAGGACGAGACCTCGTCCAACCTTCGCACGCCGTCGTTCGTGAAGAACACCACGACCGTGGAGATCAAGCCGCTGGGCTCGTCGGCCAAGATCACGCAGTGCGGCGACAAGACCAAGTCTGAGGTTGTCTTTGACCAGCTCGAGATCACGCCAGCGGCGCCAAAGCGCGGCAAGCCAGTCACGTTCTTCGGCAACGGCGACATCAAGAAGGCCTTCAACGCCGCCACGTTCCGCTTGGACGTGACGCTGGCCGGCGAGCGCGTGTTTGGCCACAACGGCCAGATCTGTGGGGAGACGCACGTGCCTCTGCCGCTGGGCCTGGGCCACATTGACGTCCACGGCTTCAAGTGCCCCATGGCACCGGGCAAGTTCTCGGACCTGAAGGTGGACGTGAACTTGCCGTCCATTGCGCCGTCGGGCAACTACGAGATCAAGCTCACGGCCGGCGAGACCAAGGGCAGCGACGAGTTGTTCTGTGTCCATGTGGATCTGGACCTGGTCCACGATGCGGACCAGCAGCAGGCGCGAGTGTACGAGCCGCTGTCGGCCGTCATGTAAGCGGAACAAGTGTTCCACGACCATCGCGTCCGACTCCGACGGACTGAATCCTGTTCCCGGCGAAAATCCGTTCTCTCTCGCGCCCCGCAGTAGTTTTGACTGTTGTGTTCCCCCCATCGTCGCCCGCCGCAGAACATTTCTCTCTTCATTCCCATCATCTTTTTACTATCATATCCAACGAAAATATTACCAACTAAACTACTTTGAAAAACCAACTTGGAAATGGAGAAACATGGTTTACGTTTGACTAAGAATGGATGATTAGAACTTGCGGCGCTTGGAGGAGCGCTCGACGATGGCGGCGGCCGAGATGACGTCGGCGTGGCGGCCCTTCCAGTGCATGAAGTCCTTGGAGTCGAACACGCCCGACTGGAACAGCTTCTTCTCCTCCTCGGTCAGCTTGCGTGTGAACTCGGTCGTGTCTTCGTTCATCGCGTTCATGGCGTTGTTGAGGATCTCCCTGTAGCGGTCGCCGCCGAACGCGAGCCGCAGGATCTCGTCGATTTCTTTGCCTTCGTTTTCTTCGACCAGCGGCATGACGTGCTTGGCGACTTCGTAAAAGTACGGAGAGAACTCGCGCAGGTTCACAGACGCAGGGCCGGCCTTCATGATGCGGCGGAACCGCTGTGTGAGGAACGAGGGCACTTCGATGGCCACGTCGCCGCGGAGAGTGAGCGGCTCGGCCAGCCACATGGGCAGCTCCACGGCGGCGCCGCTCTTGAGGTCATCGCCCACGCAGCTCGGATCCAAGTACGCGCAGTCGATGGCGTCGGTCTGGAACGTGCACTTGACGCGCTCGTCGCCCGCGAGGATGTCGTTGATGTCGAAGTAGTTGCCGCTGCTCGCGCTCATTTTGGCGTCGGCTGCTGGATGTTTGCCCTGTTATTCGAAGAGCCGTGCGAGTTGGCGCGAAGCATGCAGTAACAGAGGTCGTGATTATGCATTTAGGAAGGTTTCATGTTAGCCCAAAGGCTAGCCTAATTTTGAAGTCTCGTGTAAAGTCGAGGGATGCAAGCTGTTCCATGGACACGGTGAGTTCGACGTCTTTCTCCATCGAGATGCTGCGCATGTTCGCGAGTTGGCGACGCACATGAGGGCGCTGGTACTGTAGTGGATGCTGCGTTGCACAGTCAGCAGTGGGGGGACGTCCAACGGCGGTTGCTTGGAAAGTCAAGGCTGTCGACGACTTGTGTCCATCCTGTCAACAATTGCAGCTTCAACCGAACGAGACTAACCGCATGGACGCAGCGAACGCTGGATGAAGCGATCTCATCATAGAACCGTTCTGGAAGTCCAGAGTTTGGATCTGCACAGCTTTGAGCACGCTTGCTGGATTCCAGAGCCGGCCAGTCAACAACCAACTGGATCTTTATTAGCCCTCATAGGGGGTAGGGGGTTTATCCGCTCGTCCGCTCGTCCGCTCCACCGTCCGCTGATCCGCTCCGCTCAGCGGATCCTGTTTCTCTCGTCTCTCTTTCCGCGTCACTCGGCCCTTTGACCTGCAAGCACCACACTCAAACCCAAAATCCACCATGGCTGTCACGGAATTCAAGGTCGGCATGACGTGCGAGGGCTGCTCCAGCGCCGTCACGCGCATCCTCACCAAGATCCCTGGTACGTCCGCTGCGCAACCATGCCGGTTGCACCCCCATCCCCTTCCTACCCACAGAGATATTGACGCTTGGTTACTGTTATCTACTAGGTGTCGAGGGCGTCCAGTGCGACATTGAGAAGAAGCAGGTGCTGGTCACGGGCGCCGCCGACAAGCAGACCATGCTGGACGCGCTGCTCAAGTGGAGCCAGGCCAGCGGCAAGAGCGTCGAGCTCGCCTAAGCCCCCAACAACCAACAACCCCACACCAACAAAACCAACAAAACCAACAAATGCGTCGCCGTCTCTGCGTGAATCAAAGCTCCACAGTACCCGTGCGTCAACTCAAGACACTCTCTGTCCCCCGTACTACCCGTACCGTATAAACTATAAACACGAAAATCGCCATTGTGGGGACGCGTACTTCTATTCCACAGTCCGGTCCGCTAAAAGTCGGCGGGCTTTTCCCAGGACGACACGCCCGTTTGCCGGTTGAAGTAGAACGGCTTGCCGTTGCTCTCGTCCCACTGCTCCATCCACATGCCCTTGCCTTCCGTCTTAGTATCATTCTTCTTCTTGGTCTTCTTGCTAGTGGCGCTCTTCTCCTTCTCCTCCTCTTCCTCTCTCTGCCTCTGCTGGTTGGCCAGCTCCTCTCGGATCAGCGTCTCCTCGTCCCTCATGACGTGGTCCACCACGGCCGCGCCGGCCGCCAGCTTGCTCACGAGCTCGTTCTTCTTCTCCTTGATCCTCGCCATGGCCGACGAGTCCGCCACGCTGCCCAGCATCTTGGTCGCCATCTTCTCCGCCATCGTGCCGGCCGTACTCATGCTCAGTCCACCACTGGCTCCATCTTTCCACACGGCCGGCCAGATCTGCTCGATCTCCACGGGGTAGTTGGTCTGCACGCTGAGCTTGAACGGGCCTTCCATGCCTTTCTTGTAGGCGGCCACGAGGATCGTGTACGAGCGAGCCTCCAGCTCACAGTGGATGCGGATCTCTCGTTGCCTTGACGGCTCGCCGCTGTGGGCAACCACGACCTGCTTGTCCAAGTGCTTGACGCGGTACGCGCGGTCTTTGCGGAGACCCTGAGCCACGACGTACACGGAAATGGGCAGCACGTCCACGGGCGCCAAGCCGGCGACGTCCACCTGCGTGACTGTGATCATCACTTCTGTCGGACGAGCTACGATCAGTGAGTACTGCGGGTTACCCTCCAGCGAGCAGCTTGGGTTATGGCGTGTGGGCAAACCACAGGCCGTGTCGCCCTTGAACTCGCCGTGGCGTGTGTACCCAGGCCACTTGTCCGGGTCGTAGTACTTGCACACGTACAGACTGCGGAACGCATGGCAGAAATCGTCAAAGCTCATCCAAAACGTGTTGTCGTCGGCGTCAGCGTTCCACTGCAGCAGCTTCTTGAGCCGTCGCGTCCAGAGCTTGGAGTGGTCGCTCCAGTCTCCTTTCCACTCGGCGTGATCTCCTGGCGGGTTCCGCAGCTTGAGAAGCTGGTGGCCGTCCAGCTCCCGCACGTCGTACACGACGTAGCACGCGCCAAAGACCAAGCCCGTGTCCAGGATCTCCGTGTCGGCGTTCTCGCTCGTGATCGTGCCGGCGCCCATGAGGAACTTGTTGGTCTTGTACTTGAGAAGCTGCTTCCACAGCGTCTGCTTGAGCGTGCCGCGAGAGGCCTTGGCCAGGAAGATCTCCTCCGAGTCGTAGCTCGTGAGCTCCTTGAGTGCGTGGTGCACGTACCCGCCTTGCTCGAGGGCCGCGTACCCACCGTAGTACTTCGCAAACGCCTTCTCCAATAGAGGCACCCACAGCTCTTCAAAGTCGTTGCTGTGGGCAAACGCTGCGCCGGCACACGGCGTGGCCTTGAACGAATCACTGAGCACAGGGAAGTAGTCGTCCACGATCACGGTCTCCCACTGACAGTTCTTGAAGATCCGCAGCGCGTACGCGCCCGTGAGCGACGTCTGCTTGGTGATGAAGATCTTGTCGATGAGCGCGTCGACTTTGCCGTCGTCCACGCCGCCTGAAGCTGCGATGATGCTGATCGCACTGAGCAGCCACGAATCATTGAGCTTGCCGATATTCACATCGTCTGGGTCTGTGCCGCCGTCGAGGAGCCCAGCCACGACGTTGATGGCCGTGGAGACCTGCCAGCCCGTGATTTCATTCTCACACGCCACGTTCGCCAGCGACGTCGCGTCCGGAGGGAATTCTCGGTCCACGAACTGCAGTGCACGGCCGTAGTCGCCAGACACACACGAGTATCCGGACTCGATCTCCAGGATCGCCTCCTGTGCATTGACCAGCGCCTCGTCTTGGTTGGGCAGCTCCGACTGTAGAATGCCTTCGTCTTCGCGGCGGATACGACGCGCGTAGAACTCTTGCATGCGCTTGCGACACTGTGAATCTTCGAGCGGCTTCCAGTACTCACGGAACTCTTGCTGCTTGAGCCGCGTCTGCTGGTCTTCGGCGTCGATGATCGCGTCCATTCGCTCCATTTCGTCGTTGAATGCCGCTTTTAATGCGTGGAAGCGAGCGCGTTCTTCAGGAGTGAGCGAGATGAGCCACACGGCCACAAGCGGGATGTCGATGCTTGCGAATGAGCTCGTCTTGAAGATGTTGGCCGGTGGGTTGATGCCGTTCGACATGAGTTTGAAGCGGTTTTCACGCAGAAACTTTTGGAACAGGATCTTCTCGCGGCTCAGACGAGCGTCCGCGGCATTGAGCAGCAGCAACTGGAAGTGGATGATGCACCGCGTTTCCTCGAAGAATTGATGATCGAGCTCTTCATCCAGCACAGGCAGCTCCAGTAAGATCCCCACGAGGTCCGTGAACTCACCTGCCATACTCCCAACCACTGGTAATGGTGCCTTTGCCGCGGTAGTAGCGACAATCGCAGATCCTTTCTCCAGTGTGTCGAGCTCTTCGTCCAACGCAGCTTCTTGCTCTGCTCGCTCGACAGCGGCTCGCGCTCGGTCGTGCTTGGAGGGAAAGTACCGTGCTTTCAAGTATCGAATTCCTCGCCAGATCACAGTCAGCACGAACACAAACCCAAACGGCCCGATGCCCAGCTCAAACATCTCACGGATCGCAAACGACAGCGTCAGTAAGCCATCACGTAGTGGCATATCCACGCCGTCCTGCGTTTGAAAGCGGCAGCTTCTCTCGAGCGCGTCGATCTCCATGGCCACATCGCCGCTGCTTCTGCGGTTTGCGTCAAGTTGTTCTTCTTGGTCTTGCTCGGGTTCGCTTTTGATCTCGGGCTTCTTCTTCTGCTTGCCAAATGCACTTCCACCGTAGGCGATCGCCTGGAATTCGAGCTCAGCTTTCTTCTCACGCTTCTCCAACTCGATAAACTCGGTGCACTCCAGCGTGAAGGGCTTGCGCCGCTCCAGCGCGACTTTCTTGGAGGCCTCGCTGGCGTCCTTGAGGATCATTTCGTTCACGTACTTGGCCGCGATACCCATTTTCACCGGCGTGACAGCACACAAATGCGCGGTCACACCAGCGAATACAAGCAGCACGAGACTGCAGAGCCCGATGCCGAAGCCCAGTGGATCAAAGAACATGACGCCGCAGACGCCCCACAGGAACAGCAGCAGTAGTAGGATGTACACGTACCGCACATTCCTGTTTTCGTCTTCGACGTTGTTCGTG
>JAADXB010000225.1:0-18599 GCA_023337495.1 Pythium diclinum | reverse complement strand
GCCAGCATCGACACCCGCGCCGACACCAGCTCCAGCTCCGACGTTTGCGCCAGCACCAGCACCGACTTCAACGTTGACACCAGCCTTCACGCCAGCGCCTGAGCCGATATTCACCCCGGCCTTGGCTCCGGCACCAACGCTGGCACCAGGACGCGTACCGGCGGGGTCATTGTTCGCTGGCGGTGCCGTGTTCGCACCTGACGCACCTCCTGCGGGCTTCACTGGGGTGACCGTCGGAGTATCCGACTTAGGGGCGGCGGACCCGGCCGACGGAGTTGGGGTCGACTGCTGGTTGTACGGCGAGCCTGACGAGGTAGTCGCCGTGGCGGCAGCATCGGCCTTTGGGTTCGCTGCCGACGTTTCCGACGTCGAAACCACCGGATCCTTGCATGGGGCGGTGGCCGTGGCAGTCACCTTGCCGGACGTAGTCGAACCGGAACTGGACGCAGTCGCCGTGGCGACGGAAGGCATCTTTTCCTTGCCGTAGGTCATCTGCGCGGCGTTGGCAGTGCTCGTGACAGCGAGGGCGAGCACGCAGAAGAAGATCGAGGACTTGATTTGGACCATTGTGGACTTGAGACGAAGACGAAGAGTGCAAAGAGTACGAGTAGCTCGCTCTGGACTTGAGGGCGAGAAGGAGGAAATGAGAATGAGATCACTGGAGACCGAGCCAACGAGGTCCCACAGAGCCTTCCTCCACCGCCCGCAGGCTCACTTGCAGACGCTCTCTCAGTCTCAGCCTCAGCACCTTCCTTCGTCCTCGCTTCCTCTCTCTGCCTTGGTGCTCTTCTCCCACCACAAACTCATCACCTTATGCTATCGCCGCAAAGCATTCATAGGACACCACCACAAAATAGAGATCCGTCTGGGGCCACGTCGTCCCAGTTGTCTGGAGTGTCCAGCTAACGAAAGAAGCCGGACTTGAGTGTACCCGTAACACATCCGACGAAAAGGCAGCGTGGCATGAGTTATCGATGCTCGAATCGAGGGGGTACTTCAGTATGCCCCCAGCAAGGGTGCTGTGGTCACGTGGTTGGGGTCATGCTGGGCAGCCAGCTGACGACGAGGCCTTTGCAGACGACCCTATGGCACCGAAGGCTGCTTATCGTCTGTCTACCTCTGTCCCTCTGAAAGTCTATATCGGAGACCTTGAAGTTTTGATGGGCTATATCCGTAATTTAGGTGAACCTCTGCATCTCCCTTCAACTGTGAGAAGCTCTTTTGTGGAGACCTCGATCCAGTGGCAGGATACGCTCATCAAAAGAAGGATACGCTATGGCACCGCAGGAGACGCCAACGAGAGGAAGGGGTCGTGGGCGAGGCCGAGGCCGCGGTCGTGGTCGCAGTGGCGGTGGGTCGTCAAACAATGCGTCTCACCAGTCGCAGTGGCCGCGCTACGCTGGACAAGAAGAGCACAGTGGCGGCAACGAGCTCAAGCGCATTGTCTCGAACTTCGCCTCGTGTTTGCACGGCGCAATGCGCGTAGAAGCCATGTGTGGATTGTCCGGAGGCGACGAGTTTACTGTGTTTGAAGGAGATGACAACACTGGGTTTTTGGACCGGAAGTGGCTTGTGATCACGCTGCTCGAAGGCCACGACGGCGATACATCGAGCGTTCCTGGTCAGCCAGACCCGGCGTGGCGAGTCATGCGCTACAAGCTTGAAGCTATGAGCGTGCTGAGTGTGTTGGCGTGTACGGAGACCTACGCGTGGCGACGGAACCTGGATTTCTGGTGCCGATTCGTCGAAGACAGAGGCAATTCGAAGAAGCGGGACTCCAAGGCCAAATCGGACAAGTTTGGTCACCAGTACAGCTCCCTTGTGACGACAGCGTCGATTCCAGCACCGCGAGATGACGCGCTTATGCCTCGCTTCCTCCTGGACTTCTCGTTCTCGTCGGTCTCAGTAGACATGGTGATGTTGGTGCGGCGAGTGCTTCTCGGAAGCGACAAGTCGATGCGGATCAACTTCATCAGCGCCATGGCATCGTTAGCAACCGTCCCGCCACGCACGCCGCGTCCAAGAACGATTCCCGTGTCTCTTCGCTTCACGCGATGCAAGTTTGAAAGCCAGGACGGTGTCGCGAAGGTGGTTGAGCTCGTGCTGGACGTGAATCGATGCCGTCAAACGCGCCAGCGTGAGCTGAGTAAGGCAACAACCAAGGTATTCTACTACCAGATCGTCGAACTCGACTTTACTGGTGTTGAGCTTTCAGTGCGGGACTTAGAAGAGCTCAGTCGACTTTCGGAGAACACGGAAGGACACAGTCGTCTTCGACTGGCGCTGGACAAGACCGTCCACGTCTCCTCCGAAGGGTTAGTGCCGTTCGGAACACTGGCCATGAGCTGGTTCCAGCCAGAGCAACCGCTGGTCCGACCTGAACAACCCGAAACCGAGCAGCCACCGCACGCTAAGACCACGCAGGTACTTCGAAATTGTACAAGCACGATCGTGGAGACGTCCCTGAACACGAGCAGTCTGTCGTCAGCTCGCATCGTGTCTCTGCTGTCTGCTGTGGGTGCGAGTGGCAGTACAAGCATCAAGAGACTCTCGCTGCGCAATGCGTTCAACTGCTGCAATACGGGACTCGCGTGGGCGTGGCTCGCGTACAGTGTGTGGTGTGGGGAGTCCACGAGCCAGCTCGTCGCGTTGGATCTATCAAGCAACCCCCTCCAGCACAGCGACGCAGCCACCGTCAAGAGGATCATGACCAGCGAGGCGAAAGACCGGCCCAAGATCCTGCGCAGTTTGTTGTCGGGTCCAGACAACGTCATATCTCTTGTCGGTCCCACCAAACGCAAGAACAAGTCGTATGTTCCCAAGCTCACATCAAGTGATGCAGCAGTGGTGTGGGTGAATATACCAGCAGGCTCGCCACTGAGCGTGAGCCTGCGAGCCAGAACGAAGCTGGTGCTTCGAGAAGACGTGGTCGTCCGCGTCGTGGACGTCGTGGATGACCACGTCGTCGTTCTTGTGCCAGCGTACGGATTCGTGTACGCGTCCAGGAAGGTGGCGATCCCTGTCGAGGTCGTTGATACTGAAGATGAAGACGGGACTCGCCATCTCCAGGAGCTTCGGATGAACGGGATGCAGATCGACGAAGACGATAACAGTGACGCCATCTTGGGCTCGTTGTTGTCCAATCTGTCGATGCCATCGCTGGTGAAACTGGAGCTCAACGGGAATCGACTCGGATCATCGACTCTTCGCGCTGTGCTCACAGCTTGTCCGCAGCTCAAGAGTCTCAGCATGGAATGCTGTGAGCTCCAGTCGATCTCCGAGCTTCTCAACGGCTATTCTAGCGGCTCGTGTCGTGTGGAATCGCTCAATCTGAGTGAAAATCACATTGCAGGCCGTGATGTTATCGAACTCTGTCGACTCATGGTCGACGCCGAGTCAACCGCATCGCAAATCCGGTCATTAAATCTCAGCAACAACCCAATTAGCCAGCAAGGACTACGGGCATTGAGCGCGATGGTCCGGAACAACTCGCTGCTAGTGGAGCTCGTGCTGGATCGCGCACAGGACATGAACTCGACGTTCCGTCCGGTGTTTTACCAGTTCCACGACCAGCCTCTGGGCTTCCAGCCACTCTCAGGAGACCACAAAATCGAGCTGAACGCCGCGCTTCTCGCGCTGGCTCGCAACGAGACACTGGAGAGCTCGGTCATCGACCATATCTGTGAGTTTGCCGGGTCCGAAGTCCATCGCCGTATCATCTGGCTGTGAAGATGAGGGGGTCTCTCCAGTATCTGCGACGTGTGACCACACGTCGCACTTTCTTGTTTTTGTGTTGTAACCGTGACGGAATAGGTTCTTAACCGTTAGCTCTTCTTCCACCATTCCGACCACGAATTTCAAAAGGCCGCGAAACGTGCTGTGATTGGCTAAAATTAATCTTCCCGCGTTAACCGCACGGTTTCTTCCTCCCTTTCCCCGGCCAGATCCAGAACCCGCAGAACCCAAGAACACATTTTCCCCCCCTTTGGTTCCTCGTCCCCGTCCGGAACAAAAGCGAAAGTACACCCCCGGATCAAAAACTCCAAGACAGGCCACACGACAAGACAAGACGAGAATGGGACGACCGCGCGGTGTGATCTGGCAGGAGTTTGCCGAGACGGAGAACGACGCCGAGACGGGCAAGGAGCGCGTCAAGTGCAAGCACTGCGAGCGCGTGGTGTCCAAGCGCGCGCACCGCCTGCAGCAGCATCTCGTGGGCTGCAAGGCCTACGCGCGCGCCGTCGAGCTCAAGCTCACGACCGACGAGGCGCTCCACGCGATCACGCGGCCCAGCAGCGCCCACAACCATCTCCATGCGCATGGCCACAACCACGCGCTGCTGGCGCCTGGACTCATGGCCGGTCTGCCGCTGGACCCGCCGCCTGGACTCCAGATCGGAGGCGGCGAAGGCTCGGCCGGACGCCGCCACTTGGAGCCGACGACCGCGGGACGTCAGCTCGAGTCACAGCAAGTGTACGAGGCGATTAAGGACTACTACGGCCACCGCCTGCAGCGTGGTAGCGACGCGATGCTTTCAGGACGCGGAGTTGCTGCGAGCCAGCACCCGTTCATTGAGCAGATCCTGAGCAAGGTGCCAGAGGAAGTCACAGCGCGGTACTTGGGTGTGGGAAGCCCCGTGCCGCTGGGTATTGAAGGCATGCGTGTGCTGGACCTGGGCTGTGGCAGTGGACGTGATGCGTACATCGCATCTGCTCTGGTAGGTGCGCGTGGGTACGTACTGGGTATCGACATCACGCCGCAGCAGATCGAGATTGCAGAGCGGAACATCGAAGACTTTATGGCACCGCTGGGCTACCGCCAGCACAATCTTCGGTTCATCGAAGGGCACATGGAGTACCTCGACAAGGCCGGGATCGCTGGCCGCAGTATTGATCTCGTGATATCCAACTCGGTGTTCAACCTCTCGCCCAACAAGGAGCTCGTGCTCAAGGAAGTGCTTCGCGTGCTTCGTCCAGGAGGTGAACTGTACTTCTCCGATGTGTTTGCGTCGCGTCGGTTGCCGGAGTCGGTGCGTAAGCATGACGTGCTCCACAGCGAGTGTATCGGAGGAGCTCTGTACATTGAAGACTTCAAGCGGATCTGTCGCCAGCTCGGCTTTGGCGAGCCTCGAGAAGTCGCGCGCACGCCTCTGGATATCAAAAACACGGGGTACGCCGACATGGTCGGCCTCGCCAAGTTCTACAGCATCACGTACCGGTGCTTCAAGGTGCCTCACATTGAGAGCGGACTCGGTGAAGAGGACTACGGCCACGTCGCGACGTACCTGGGTACGATCCCAGGCCTCCCCCACGGCTACAGCCTCGATGCGAACTACTTCTTCGAGAGCTTGCGTCCCGTGCGCGTCGGTGGCAACACGGCGGCCGTGCTCAAGCACTCGTGGCTCAAGAAGTACTTCAACGTCCACGGCGACTGGAGCGTCCACTTCGGCCGCTTTGAGGACCGCGCCGTGGCTGCGGTATTTGGCAACACTGGCAACGCCAGCGCTACTCAGGACCAGCCACTGCGAGTGAACGCAGCGTTCACCACGCAGGACGCAGGGTCTCACCAGTCGGACGACCTGAACGGATCGGACAGCGCCATCTTTTGAGTACCGTAGTATTTTGAAACACGTGACAAGTCGTCACCGCTATGCATATAATGGACATAATTTTGACGTTTTCAACGAGTAAAAGTCTCTCGTCTTCTTGCAGTGTGATCTACGCAAGCGGGTTCGAGTCCACGAGCTTGTCGTCGTCGCCAAACTGCTGCGAGAACTCGTGGAAGCCGCCACGCAGCACCTTGACCTCTGGCTTCTTGTCGGCGCCCTGCAACTTCTGTTCGAGCCGCTGCAGGAACTGGAACGCCGCGCCTGGTCCTCGCTGCTGGCTGTGCTGGCAGTGGAACACGACTTCCGGCTCGTCCTTGAGCTTCTCGACCAGCGCGTCGACCGTCGCGTCGTCATCGAAGTCGGCCTTTGGCACATTCACGGCCCCGCGGATGAAGCCGCCGGTTGTTCCAGTCTCACGCACGTCGACGATCACAGGGCCGTGGCCTTCCGTCTTGCGCAGCACATCCGCCAGGTCCGTTGGCTCAATGCGGGCGATGTGAGGGTGCAAAAGAGGAGCTCCCTCCGCTGGCGCGTGGTGGTTCGCGTGGTCGTCGCCTGGCATGATGGACTGAGGAGGAAGATGGAGAGGAGGCTCTTGCGGTCTGTAGGACGGATTGGAGAATGCGGAAAGCGTGAGGCTTGCACTGTTCGACTGGTTCGTTTGGTGATGAACATGCGTGCAACCATTTCCGCCCCTGGACGCGAGGAGATCCATGAGCACAGAGAGGCTCAGCGAACACGGAGGGTCGTCAGCCCAATGAGATCGCATGAAGCCATCGTGTCATTTTAGTCGCTACCATCATTCCGACAATGAGCTCCCCACAAAAGTGAGCGATCGTGGAAAATGGTTCCGGTTCTGACCGATGAAAGCGGTGTTTACTTTTGGTGGGAACAAAGCTTGGAGCCGGAACATCGGCTCTGTGAATCCGCCCTGATTTTTGTTCCGTCCCCTTGATTTCAACCAATCATATTTCATCAATTTTCGGGTTGATATTTTAGCTTGATTTTCAGTTTGAGCTTCTCAAACTTGATGTTTCCTTCATAAAATAAGAGAGGCAGTCGTCGACACCAACGGTCCATTTTCCCTCATCTCTTATATTCTGGAAAGCCGAAGAAAATGCCAAGCAGCTCGTCGTCGCAGCCCAAGCGCAAGCACCTGACACTGCAGCAGAAGGTGCTGATCATCGAGAAGCGCGAGCGCGAAGGGCTCAAGCAGGACGAGCTCAGTCGCTGGGCGGCGGCCGAGTTCCGACTGCCCAAAGTGCCCACGCAGCCCACGATCTCCAACATCCTCAAGAACAAGGACAAGCTGCTGGAGGCCTTGCGGCGTAACCCACGCAGCCGCGTCAAGTCCGTGCGTGACGTCAAGTGTCCTGCGTTTGTAGAGGCGCTGGTCGCGTGGATCCATTCGCAGGAGTGTCAGGTCACGAGACGCAGTATCCTAGAGTACGCGGTGGAAAAACGCAGCGAGTTTCCTGGGACGGACGAGCTGCTGCTGTCGGAAGGATGGCTCACGAGGATACTGGCGAGGTATGGGATCCGTCTGAACGGGGCGGACGGGAGTGTGTACTCGGAGGATGAGGAGGACGAGGAAGAAGAGGAGGACGCAGAGGAGGACGCAGAGGAGGACCAGGAGATGAAGGAGGACGACGAAGAAGGCGCGGCTCGAGAGGAGACAGGAGGAGCACAGCAAGAGAAGGAGTCTGCGTCCCGACGACTGACGGGTACGCCAACGAAGTCCAAGGGTACGGCTCAGAAGACCAGGTCATCACGGTCTCAGTTACGAGTGGCACAGGTTAGTAACCGAGTGGAGACCGACAACGACGCCGAGGAAGTCTACGGCCATGTGCGTGAGTACTACAGCCACGTGCTGAAGAAGTCGAGCGACCTCAAGACCGATGCCAACGACTGCGGCTCGCGTGAGACGCCCCACGTATTGATTCGTGAGATGATGGAGCTGCTGCCTGACCAGGCCCAGGCCAAGTACTTTGGCTGTGGCGTGCCCATTCCACTGGGGATCGACGGACTCGACGTGCTGGATCTTGGCTGTGGAACTGGCCGGGACGCGTGCGTTCTATCGGCGCTTGTCGGGCTGCTTGGCAAGGTTACAGCCGTTGACATGAGACCTGAGGTCGTGGACGACGCTCGATACTACGCGCGGCTGTTCACCGAGCGGCTCAGTGAAGAGCGAGGCTTGCTGACCTTCGTGGAAGGCTACATCGAGCAGCTCGACCAGATTAACGGTATCAACGCTGGTAGCTTTGACCTCGCGACTTCCAACTTTGCCATCAGCCTCTCGCCTGACAAGGAGCGAGCGTTAAGACAAGTGTATCGAGCCCTACGAGTTGGTGGCGAGTTTCATTTCTGCGATATCTACGCGACGCGCAGACTGCCAGACAGTGTGAAGATCGATGAGACGCTCCACAACGAAGGGCTCGGCGGGGCGTTTTATATTGACGACTTTATGGCGTTGAGTCGAGAGATCGGTTTCGGCCAGCCTCGTCAAGTCAGCGTGTCTCCGATCACCATCAAGGACGAGCAGCTCGCAGCACAAGTCGGAAGTACGCAGTTCTACAGTGTTACGTTCCGCTGCTTCAAGGTGCCGAACATGGAAATGCGAGAGCAGGAAGAAGACTACGGCCACGTCGCCAAGTATCTTGGGACGATCTCAGGGTACCCACTCGCGTACGAGCTGGATGCGAGCCACCGCTTTGAAACGCGGCGTCCAGTCCGTGTTGGAGGCAACACCGCTGCGATCTTGAAGCACTCGTGGCTGGCCAAGTACTTCCACGTGGACGGCGATTGGTCCGAACACTTTGGCCGCTTCAGCTCAAGCGAACAGCAGTCTGGAGTCACAAGGACAGCGTCGCTTGTATAAACCGTGTGTTTATTACGAAGGATTCCTCAATATGCAAGACTTCAATCGACCCTCTTCTTCCTACAGCGCCATTTGTCTTCGGCAGTGACGACGATTTGACGGGCTCACGACCAGTAGATCCCGGCCTTCTTGATCTTGTCCACGAGCTGCGCAGGGAGAAGCTCGCACGGCACCAATGTCGTCTTATCAAACGAACGTCTCAGCTCGTCTGCGTGGACGTACGCGACCCAGATCCAGTAGTTTTTGTTTCCAAGAGCGTCGCCGATGGAGGCTTTAGCGGCCGATTCAGCAGCAGCGTACTTGGGGTGCTCAGAGATGTCGACTGGCTTGAGCAACGCTGAATACTCGGCCACGAGAGAAGTGTCGTTGACGGCAATCGCCTTGTCCAAGAACTGTTGCAAGTCCAGCACAGAGTACGACGCGTCGATGGTCCAGTCGTTGCTCCAGTCGTCGTACACGCGCGGGTTGGTCTCGGATACTCTGGTGCTCACCACGAAGCGGGGCATTTCGTGTGGTGCGCTCAGCTTGGCCTTTAGGGCCGCTTGGAGGCCTCGTTCTTCCACACACTGCAGGAAATCACGGTAGCGCGACCGATGGCGCCGACAGTCAGCTTGGAACGGTTCGAGTCCAGCACGCTCGACGACTACAGCCTTCTTGAGAGACCACAGTTCAAGCAGTGGGTTGAAGAGACCCAGCCCACCCAAGTCCAGCGGCCAGTACAGCCACGCGGCCGGAGGAGAGTTGCCTGTCGATGAAGATTCCGGCTGATTGGCAGCGATCTTGGCTCGCACAGCCTCGAGAACGTCGCCATTAGTCGTCGCGAACACGATCTTGTGGACGTGTTGGACTTGTTCAATCATGTTGTCAACGTGGCGAGCTCCAAACACCGCCGACGCGTCGCCAAAGTTCCGCAAGAAGAAGCGCATGTACTTGTTGTAGACCGTGATCCAGCGAAGCACTGGCCCTGTCTTGCTCAGCTTCTGCGCGAGTTCCCAGGCAAACCACTCGACTTTTTCCTCGACGATTTCCACGGACGCATCCGGCTTGAGCTCGAGAAGCCCCCAGCGGATGGGCTGTTGAGGCAGCGGCTCCGGTCCGAATGTGTTCGCAGGATCTCTGGACGGCCACAAGCGGACCGAGCCACTCTTCTCTGTGTTGAGCCGAAGACCAAAGGTAGTCACGATGCTGTTGATCTCGTTCCACGCGGCGACCGCCGAGCTGTCTTCACGTGTGAAATAGCAGATATCATCGTGGGTCCGGTACAAGAAGACGCCGCTGCGTGCCATCACGGCGTAGTCCATCACGAACAGGACCAGTTCCGAGTAGAACCGAGCACTCTTGCGACCCACGGGCACTCCCTTGGCCATCACACGCGGTTCGTTGTAGCCTGGAAACATCAGCGGCATCTTCATGTGGGTCTCAAAGACCTGGAGCATCAACGGAGTCACTCCAAGGAACTCCATGATACCAAGCACGACTTCGTGGCTCACGGATGGACCAAAGAACTCCAAGTCCGTCACGACAGCGACCATCGAACGCTGGGCATCGGCGTCCTTGTCTTGGAACTCGCGAAGCAAGTGTGCCTCGGTACAGATGAGCCGCAGAATATCCTGCTTGCCCATGGTCTTCTTGGGAGCGTCCGCGGTGCTTTCGTCGTAGCAGTCAGCGTCTTGGATCTCATCAGGAAGAGCCGACAGCATCATCTGCTCCCGGATCTTGATCCGGTTTGCCTTAACCGACCTGAGCTGGTGGTACGCTTGACGTGACCCATCGACGGCCTTGAGCAGCGCTACCAACTGCTGCTTCATGAAGACCGACCACTTGAGACCGATGAACTGGAACAGCAAGAACGTGACGGCGTCTTCTTCGATCAGAGATCGGTATCGACCGTTGATCGCACGCTTCATCACGACCGGGACTCCCTTGCTCGGCCACTCAAACTCGGTCAGGTTGCTGAGTCTGATGGCGAGCACGTGCTTGAGCTCCTCCTGCGTGGTCGTGTTCTGCTTGGTGCCTTCGAGAATCTTCACGACGGACGGTGACAGTTGGTCTTTATCCATGAGCAGGACATCAGCAAGCGATGCGACCTCCGAGCAAGTGATCGGCTCATAACGGAACCGGTCACAGAACCGCCCAACCTCCTTGCGCACAGCATTCAACTCGTCGCTGATACGACTCCAGTCGTCGTCCTTGTGGTCGCTTCGACGTTGGAACACTTCGTTCTCCAAGTATTCACGGACCGCGCTGCGATCCTTGCCACACGGCGTGAAGAAGTACTCTTCCAGACGCTTCTGGGCCTGCTCGCGTTCTTTCTCCAGTGAGACCTGGCCGCTGGACAGCTCCATCTCCCATTCTCCTCCGTCGCCTTCCGTGGATGCACCAACTTCTGGCTGGTCGGTCTGGTCAGGATCCAAGGTCTCCACTAACAGTTCACCCAGCAGTTTGTTGTGTCGCCACTGCGTTCGACGGAACTGCATCTCGCGCTCGATCTGGTCGGACCGCTGGTGGAGAAGATCGCCCACACTCTCAAGTTGCATCTCGCCAAGCTCCAGCAAGTCGGGGACCGTCTCCAAGTCGTGGTGCAGCGTGTCGTTCAGAATACGGAGACCGTGGACGCCGTCGTGCAACGTACGAAGCCTCTCGACCGCCGACTCGCGTGTGCCTTTGAGCTTGGCTTCAACCGCGGCGTAGTGCTTCACGAGCTTGTCTTCATGGCGTCGAAGCTCGTGGATCTTGATCTCGGTTGTCGCGCGGAGAACGTCCTTGTCGCCCATGCTGCTCAGGCAACCGGAAATTGGTAAATGAGCCAAGATATTGAAGAGATCTTGACGCTTGAGCTACACAGATGATGCGTCATCCTCAGGCTGGCGGTGGAAAGATCGAGAATGCCTAATCTGGAAGGATCGAGAATGGGGACCCGTCAACCCAAGGGATCCGTCCGACCTCCATTCGTTGGGTTGAACTTGCCATGAGTGCTGGTCGCAGACATGATATATTCAAAACAAGGTGAAACAAAAGTGCAACACGATCAAAAGAAGGTATCAGGTCGAAATGATTTGATGCAAAAATATGACTTAACCCACCCTGTTTGGAGAAAAAGACTTCAGCAGCACGACTTTGCGGTTGGGCAGCACGTCTTCTTGTCTGCCGTGACGGGCTCCGGTTTCTTGCCCACTGGGACGGCCGCGTTGGCCTGCTTGGCGGAGAGTGCATCCAGTTCGTCCACGGCACTTGGGTGGCCGAATGGACCCAAGTGGTTGGACCAATCGCCTTCCACGGTGAAGTATTTCCCGAGCCATGAGTGCTTCAGGATCGCTGCCGTGTTGCCACCGACACGTACTGGTACACCAGACTCGAATGCGTGGGCTGCATCCAAGTTGTAGCTCACAGGGTGGCCTGGGATCGTACCCAGGTACGTCGCCGTGTGGCCGTAATCCTCTACACGCTCACGAGGTTCCATGTGCGGCACCTTGAAGCATCGGAACGTGATGCTGTAGAACTTGGCCTGCCCCACCATAGCCGCTAGCTGCTCGTCCTCGATCGTGATCGGAGCCACAGTAAGAAGCCTGGGCTCGCCGAACCCCAGGTCACGGCACAGCGCCTTGAAGTCCTCAACGTACAGTGCACCGCCGATGCATTCCCCTAGCAGCACGTCATGGTTCTTCACGTGAGCTGGCAGCCGCTGAGAGGCGTAGACATCGGAGAAGTAGAACTCGCCGCCTGTACGAAGCACGCGGAACACTTCGCGAAGCACGCGCTGTTTATCAGGCGACAAGTTGATCACACAGTTGGAGATCACGAGGTCCTTAGAGTCGCTGGTGATGCCTGCCTGGTCCAAGTCCTCGATCATCCCTTGCACGAAGCTGAGGTTGGGCTTCTCGTACGCGAGCCTCTCTGTGAAGGCGTCGACGTGGCGTCTCGCAACTGCCAGTTGCTGAGGCGTCATGTCGATCCCAGTACAGAAGCCTTCAGACCCGACGAGTGCCGACACGATGTACGAGTCGCGGCCGCTGCCACTGCCCAGGTCCAGAACTTGGAGCCCGTCGATACCGAATGGAATGGGCGTGCCACAGCCATAGTACTTTGCCGACACCTCGCCAGGGATCTTGGCCAATACGCTTGCGATGATACGGTGAGGCGGCGAGAGGGGACAGCAGGCAGAGGTCTTCAGATCGCTGGTCTGCTGGAGCTCCTCCCCGTAGTAGTGCTGCACGCTGTGATGCACACGCGTGGCCTCCACTTCACTCGTTGCCGGGGTCTTTGTTTGTCGGATCGCTTTGCGAATCCGAAGACATCACGAGAGGATCAGTGAGACTTTCGAAAAATGGATGAGTCTCATTGGTCAAAATAGTAATGTTGGAACTTCAACTTGATGTTCGTACCTACCGTACGCTTCTAGTGTTCACAGAGCGAGAACCTTGACGTGTACGAAGTAGTCGTTAGCGTCTTTGCGTTCGAGTGTCTCCGCTGGTGATCGCTCCTACATCAACTCGAGACAGATCTCCTTCGCTTGCTCGAGACTCATTCGTTCATTCGCCATACCTTTGACCTGTTCCACCACAGTTTCAGGAATACGACGCTTCTTCAGAGCCGGCTCTTGGATACGATTCGCCCACTCTTCTTGCTGTGGCGGCACCACAGCGGTCGACGCGATCGGATCCATGCTCGGGTTCACCAAGAAGAAGGCCAGAATCTTGCGCACACCTGTCTTGGTCGGGTCCGCCAGTTCGAACGGCTCCATTTGTGGTGGAGGATGTTGGGAAACACAGCGCATCTGTCCTCCATGGCGACCACGCTGGCCAAATTCTGGACGAGGACCTTCTCATCCGCCAAATCTCAACGTGAGTCCGACGCCTTCGTGGCCTCCGGGTTCGAAGTCTGGCGCCTCGACAAGTGAGCAGAACGAAAGCCGAGACTCGGTGACGCTCTCGCAGCCAAAGTAGTGGAGACCCGTGGCGACGATGTTCTCGGCCTTGGTGCCTTCGATGTGCCACGAGCCTCGATTGTACGACGGTTTTTCTGGTGTGAGTACGATCTCCGCGATCTTGACGATCACTTGGCAGCGAGAGCCAGTGTACTGAGGTGTTGGAGAGTAGACTCGAGCGGCGCTTGGGTTGACCATAGTCGACAGGACTGGGTCGAACAGCGGCACAAACCGAGAGAAGATACTTCCAATCGAGTCGTAGAGGCTGTCGTGGTCCTCTGGATGGAGGTTGTTGATGGACGTGCGTACGGTGGCCTCGCCACTCTCTGCGACATCGGTTTCACACGGCAACCACTGAAACTGGGTTGTTGAGACCGACGCAAGCGTCCGAAGAGTCGGAACGAAAGGGTAAAAGCCTTAGTGTTGTCGAGCAACGCTCGGATCTTGGTGACCTGCAGTAGCTAGAGTACATCGATCGCTGATGCTTGATAGTCAAAGCGGTCCTCGTCCCCCACCTCCGCTTCATCGTCGTGCTCTTGCTTGGTCTGCTTGGTGTTCTTCTCACACGAGGTGCCCTCCTTATCTCCATTGTCGCCTGCCCCTCCTCGTCCCTCCTCTATCAATCAGTTCCTTCAGGATCGTCTCTGCATCTCTATCCATTTCCTCTTCTTCTTCATAGCGTTCGCCTTCTCTGTTCTCTGGTGTCAGCCCTCCGACGACCGCTTTAGAGAGGCGGCGTGACATGTTCATCCGCACGTTGACCGCTGTGAAAGAGATCTCACCAGGCACTTTTGCTATTTGTGGCCTGGAGAGATACTTCCCTTTTGAAACCCGACGTTGACACAAAGTCCACTTCTGCGATTTGCAGCGTCTTCCATTCTGCTTCCCCTTCGCCTTCCTCATCCCCAAAGTGTTTTCCCTCACGAAAGGCGTCGTACTCATGGTACCCTGGCGGATACAGCACTTGCGATAGCACAATCTCTATCGCTTCCAGCTTCTCAGTCTCGTCCGCCATCTCAGCGATCTCCACGAGTCGCGTGTAGTGGTCGTACTCGGTCCGAAGCAACAGACGATACGGCGACTGGGACCACATGAAGGCCACATGAGTCTTCAACAGTCTCTCTTCGATCTCCGCCAGCCACTGGGCGCGCTCCTCGGGCCTCGTCGTCCACTGGACCCACCAGTCGCGCTTGTTGAGAATCGCGCCCCTCGCGTGGAGCGCATCGACCTGCCGCAGCGTGCGCAGGGAATCGAAGAAGTCGGCGTGGGAGATCGCGTGGCGCACAAACTTCTGCGGCGCCATTTCGCAGGCACGCGTTGTCAGCTCCGGTGTGGGGGCGTCGTTTACTAATGAAAAGTTAGCTGAGACCAAGGACGAAAGTCTCACTTGTGGGGAAGACGACCATCACTCCGAATATGATCTGAGATGAGATGGATATTCCCCGAACCCTGACTGATACACGTCATTGTCAATGACGCGTGTCAGTCAGGGTTCGGGACGTTTGCCAAAATAGGGTGCGATAGGGTTAATTCTGCCAAAATAGGACGCGACTGTCAAAGCAGGGTGCGAATTAGGCCTCTTCGCCAGATGAGGGTGTCATCAGCGGCACCTAAAATGCCTAGCTTTGCTCTCCTATGGGTATCCCTTGCCACGCTCGCCTCCGCGACGACTTGGCAGCTCATGTGGGCTATGATCTCGAAGGCACAAGGAGCCAACACATGCTGTTTGGCTCGTCGTCTGTACAGAGTTATAGAGGCCACCTCCATATTCCCGTTTCTCCATTTTCATCAGATAGGCGAATTACTGTGGGAAAGCGAGCGATGCACCCTAATCTGGCGAAGAGGCCTAATTCGCACCCTGCTTTGACAGTCGCGTCCTATTTTGGCAGAATTTGTCCGATCGCACCCTATTTTGGCAAAAGTCCCAGGGTTCGGGGAATATGACTCATTGATGCAGACAGTTGGTTCAAAAGTCTAATTTGTCACCACAGTCGTGAGGTCCTCACTAAGGAGGCTCAGTGAGGAGGACCTCGTACAGAGGAGATGGCTGGTGACGGCAGCAGGAAGGTCTCACTTTGCAACTTGCGCCTCACCAGCTGCAGTGCACGACTGTGCAGTCGGTCTCTGTTATCCAACGAAGCATGGCGACCACGCCGTTCAAGATCTCGAGACGCACAGTCGGATGGGCGGATGACGGCGAGCAGCCGCGGACGCTTCCTCAGCTGCGTGTTCTTCAGGCACTTGGTGCCATTCTCAACAAGCGCAACTGGTGGGTCAAGTGGACGACGATGCCCGAGGTGCGCGCCAAGTGGCTGGCAGAGATCGAGGACGGGCTAGTGAAGGCGACGGTCTCTCATATCTGGAGCTTGTGGCCGAACCGTGAGCTCCTGGTGGAGGATTACCAGGAGAGAAGCCACTGGGATAACGGCGGCTTCGACGGGACTGATCGCCTTCTCAAAGCAGCGAGGATGACCAACCCGTCAAAGAAGGCTGCTGAGATCGAGAAGCTTCTAGCGGACGTGATGTACCCACCAAGTGTGGTGACAGATTTAGATGAGGAAGCCTTCACCGATGGCACCATGTACGAAAGTGACGGTGATGAAGAGATTGAATACGAGCACGAGGCTGAGGCTGAGGAGGACGGCAGAGACGAAGATCAGTCGGCTACAGACCAGCCGACCTCCGGTCCAGCTTTGTCAACGAGAGGCGGTGAAGACGGAGAGGATGAGGAAGATGAGGAAGATGAGGAAGATGAGGAAGACGTGAAAGACGAGGAAGACGAGGATGATCGCATCTTCCTAGAGACACACTTCGACGAGCTGTTTCTCTACCACCAGAAGAGGAAGAACTCGTTCGGCCAGATCGCATGGTACGTGGCCATGTTCTTGGTTCGCGAAGAGCTCCGCGCGCTACCTCTCGAAGACTGGACAGACGATACGATACTCGACTTGACCTCCACGATCTGGTTGCCACAGAACCAAGACGTCATCACGGGCGCGTGTGACCTCATCCTGGCGGTTATTCGCGGTGGTCCAGTCACGATCCAGGGCCTTCGTACGCATCTTCCGTGGGAAACTCGTCCGAAAGTGCTGAAGCTCTTACGGTATCACTTCACCAAGATCCAGTTCACGCTGGACTCGTCCACAGAGGCGATCAGTGGTGTGCTGGAGCTCGCAATCCAGAAGCTGAAGCTGCAAGATGACTCGCGGCCTCAGGACCAGCCAGTGTATCTGCCAGGGCCGGCTCCTCAAACGTGGCTCAGCGACACGTGCATTCCAACCGAGCTGAAGCAAAAGTTCGTCGCTGAAATCGAAGTCTTGGAGAACGTGCCAGACGATCAGAAGGATTGGCACCCAAACTCGAAGAAGCAGGTACTCGACCTCGTGCATCCATCTTTGTTCTGCTCGATTCGCTGGGCATCCTATAGACATAGGGGGGAGCAACGTACATTCTTGCTGGCCGAGAATGCGAAGGAGACGGAGAAGCTGGATGAGTATCCAAGTGCTGCAGCCCACATGAAGGCAATCATGTTTGCGCCGACACCTCGCTACCCGGACGACAACATCTCGTTCTCCAGATTCCAGTGGTTGCCAAGCGAGTTCGACGTCTCCGATACCGGAGACGCTGCTGTGGTTCGCACCTACATCAACAACCTCCACCCTGAAGACCACCCAGCACTGTACGACTCCATTGGTGCCATATTTGCGCGCTTCGTGCCGCTGTTCGACCACGCTTTGTCGTCGCTCGACGACTCACTGAGACGTTGTATGCCAAAAACGAAGTTTCTGGACGAAACCCCCTCGTATTCGGAGCCTACCATCCAGTATCTGTCGTCGTCAACTCCAGGAAACGGTGCCAAGCAGTTCGTCGCAAGCTGCCTGCGCGAGGAAACCGACGATGCCAAGCCATCACCTCTGCTCTGCTCGTTGACGCCTCCGACGCTATTTGAAGTGGACAAACCTCGCTTCTCGCTCAAGGGCAAGCGCTGCCAAGTGATCGTCAAGATCGCCGAGATTGTTCTCACACCGGAGAAGCCCAAGTACGCTGGTGGCTCATGGCACGTGGAAGGCACGGAGAACGAACGCATCATCGCCACGGGTCTCTACTACTTCGGCTGTGAGAACATCACAGAGTCTCGGTTGTCGTTCCGCACGATCGTGAGCAAGATGCCAAAGTCGCCGTGTGACGAAGTCGCAGTACCAATGACCTACGGCATGAGGAATGGCCAAGTGTCTGCTCAGGCACTCGGCAGTGTGACCGCGATGGAAGGCCGCTGTGTCGTGTTTCCAAACCTGCTGCACCACAAAGTGGAGCCATTCCGGTTGGAGGATCCTATGAAACCTGGTGTTCGCAAGATCCTGGCGTTCTTCTTGGTCGATCCGACCGGAGATCCCGTCATTTCGACGGCAGTCGTGCCCCCGCAGCAGCAAGAGTGGGCGGACCGCATGCGAGAGCCAGCGCTCAAGAAGCTTCGCGTTCCAGACGTCGTCGTGGACCAGATCAAAAGGTTCGACCGTGAACGCATGAGCCTGGCGCAAGCCCAAGCCTTTCGCCTGGAGCTCATGGCTGAACGAACATCCGTCCCATTCGACGACAAAGAAGAGTTCACTCTTTCACTGTGTGAGCATTAGCCAAAGTTTAGCAACTAGTACATTTTTCTGAAACTTCAAAGGCATTTGAAGAACAACCAACTTATCTTCATGGTGCGTTCTCACTTGCGACGCTCAGTTGTCCGAGCATGTAGGCAATATCGCTGTGGCCTTTGAGTTGAGCCGCTGCCGACGCCGTGATGCTGCTGTTGTTAATCACACTGGGATCAGCGCCGGCCTTGAGCAGCATTTTCACTATGCTGATGTGGCCGCTCGCAGCCGCAGCGATAAGCGGCGACGTGGCAGTCGAGTCGACACAGTTAACGTCGGCCTTGGCTTCTATCAGTTTCTCAACGACGCGAGCGGAGCCGAAGCGTGCGGCGAGTGCCAACGCTGTCCTTCCATCGTCCCCCTGGCGGTCAACCTTCGCGCCTGCCTTCAGCAGCTTGACCACCGTCCTCGAATAGCCGTTCTGGGCCGCCCCCGTGGCTGCTGCAGCGGGCTCAGTCCTTCGTCGACTCCGCGGCGGTGGCCCAGCGGCAAGGGAAAGTGGCACGAGCAGACTCCAGAAGACGCAGCCAAGACTGCAGTCCACGATGG
>JAADXB010000224.1:0-18623 GCA_023337495.1 Pythium diclinum | reverse complement strand
CACACGCGCTCAGCCGAGCCACCAGCTCATGATCGAAGCAGCCAAGCAGCTCGGCTGGGAGAGCGACATTGCGAATGTGCGCTGGGTCACGTGTGAAGAGGAGCCTTCGTTCTACTATGAGATCTTCGAGAAGCTGATCCCGGGCTCCACGGTAATGGAGAGCTTGGATATGTGGTCGACGACGTATGGTCAGGTGATGGAAGGCGAGAACCCAGTGGCCGACTTCACGGCGTCTACTGCCCTCGGACCGTACTTGGAGGCTCTCGGTGGCCGTGAAACGCCGCGCGCCGTGCAGTTTGAAGCCAAGTACCGAGAGCTCATTGCTCAGGCGTACACGAAGCAGAACGACGGCCGCACGATCTTCAACTTGAAGCGCTTCTTCGTCATCGCGACCAAGGCTGTGGGCGCTTAGATACGTCAGTCAAGCCGTTACTGAACATCCATTTTTGACAAAAACCATAAATAGACGTACCTATGCGTAAATACATATTTCCTGCTGGTTGTGTGTCGTGTAAGAAGTGGGCTCGTATTGTTAGTTTTTACGAAACGACGTGAAGCGCAATTGCCACCTGAACAGCTAGCTCTTCATGGGCAACGGCGCCACCTGCAGCTAGGTGTAGAGGAAATCAAGAGCTCTCTGTATATGCATCATCCACTACACTAGGTCTCTACCAAACTGTGTAGATAGCGGCCTCCATTAGGCGGCACCATGGGCCCGAAGAAAGCCAAGAAAGAGAAGAAAGGCGGCGGAAAGGCGGCCAAGAAGAACACGGAGGAGGATGCGGCGCTCAAAGAGAACGAAGCCGAGCGTCTGGAGCTTGTCAAGCAAGCCAAGACGCTGCTGGAGATGACCAAGAAGGAGGAGCAGGCGTTCAACGAGTTCCAGCAGCAGCGAGAGAAGATCAACTACTTCTGGATCGTGGAAAAGAAAAACCTCGAGGACCGCAAGGCGGACTTGCGCAACAAAGAGCGCGAACGGCAGGATCTAGAGGAGAAGCACCAAGTGGAGATCAAAGTGTACAAGCAGCGCGTCAAGCACTTGCTCTATGAGCATCAAAACGAGATCACGGGCTTGAAACGCGATCTGGAAAAGTCGCTCAAGCTGTCGCAGGACGACTACCGAGGCGGCGAGCGCGAGCTCAAAGCCGACAAGCGGCGGCTCAAGTTTGACTTGAAAGAGATCGAGTTATCCCATGAAGACTACTTGAAAAGCCTCAAGCAGGACCAAGACAGACGTATCACGTCACTGAGACAGGAGTTTGAACGCCACGCCAAGGAGCTCCAGCAAAAGTACGAGCGCAAGCGTAAAGCCGTCCGCGACGAGCTGGAGGCGAGGCGGAAGGCTGATACACAGCGGATTGAAGAGCGCAAAAACCACCACATCGCACAGCTCATGGCTGCCCACGAGAAGGCCTTTGGTGAGATCAAGAACTACTACAACGACATCACCCACAACAACCTGGATCTGATCAAGTCGTTGAAAGAGGAAGTCGGTGAGATGAAGCGTAAAGAGGCCCAGGACGAGAAGCAAATGTTTGAGATCTCGCAGGAAAACAAGCGCATGTCGGAGCCGCTCAAGCGCGCGCTGATGGACGTCGAACGGCTCCGTAGAAACATTAAAGTGTACCACGAAGACAAGGTGGAGCTGCGCACGGCCAAGGCCCAGCTGCTCGTGCTCGAGCAAGAGTACGCGACGCTGTCGTGGGAGTACGAAGTGCTGCTGCAGCGGTACACGCACGTGCAGCGCGAGTACGAGGACTTGAACAACCAGTTCCAGTCCAGCATCTACGACGTCCAGCAGAAGAGCGGACTCAAGAACTTGCTGCTGGAGAAGAAGATGGACGCCATGACCATGCGGCTCGAGCAGAAGGACGCCGAGCTTAACGAAGTGCTCATGCACGCCAAGTTAGAGCCGGCGATCGTCGACCGTGTCAAAGGACGGCTCCAGGATATCATGGAGAACAAGAACCGCGACCTGCGAGACCTCGAGAGAGAGCTCGCGAACATCCAGCGGCTCCAGCAAGAGCTGGCGAATGCCGCGGCGCTCAAGATGAGCGAGTACGGGCTCCCACTGGACGAGTTGGGCTTCACGGCACAGATCAAGCCCATACTGCCGGCCCACACGTCCACGAACGCGACGTCTGCTGCTGTGTCGACGCTACTGAGTGGTGCGAGATCTCCGTCGAGGAAATCGACGACGAGAGCGAAGACCAGCGCGTTGTCGTCGCCTGTGAAGACGCGAAGTCCACTGGATATTCACAACGCGTCGCCGTTGAAGAGCAACCAGACACACTAGGAGGACATAGGAGTACTGTACAAGCAACACAGGAGGGTTGGGAAGAAGAGGAGAAGAGAGGGGGGGGAGGATGCAGACAAGCGTGTACATTAGTAGTAATTTCCCAAGCCTCATCATACAAAACAAAAAAGCACACTTATGATCTCACTGTCATGCGAAGCGCGTGGTCGGGTGGTTGGCTGCCGACGTCGACAGCACACTGAAGCAGAGCTTCTCCACGCGCGAGTCCAGCGAGTCGAGTTTGTTGGCGATCTCGCGTTCAAACAGCGACAACTGGAGCGTCAGCGTCTGCGCGAGGTGCGCACAGGACTGGAGACTGGTCGACGACAGCACGGACGCTGACGCAGCGTTTGCCGCTGCTGATGCTGACGCTGAAGTGCCCGCCGAAGGCGTCCCTGCTGACAGCATGAGCATCTGAAACGACTGCGGCGTGGCGGCGTCCATCGATGGCGCGTGGTTCTGGAGCAGATACTGGTGCGCATGAGCCGACGCCGCCTGAGGCAGCACCATGCTGCTCATGTACGAGCTCACATCGTCGATCCCGACCACACCAGCAGCCACAGCGTCCTGTCCAGCAGCCGTGAGCTGAGGCGAGATGTGGCCCACGCTGTCTCCGTTGACGCTGCTTCCATCCGCCACGTGGGACGCGCCCGCCATGTCCATGGCCGGCGTGAACTGGTCCGGAAGCTTCGCTAACTCCTCTTCGGTCATGTTCTTGATCTTGTGGGCGCGCTTGAAGTGACGCAGCCACACGTGGATGGACCGGAACGACACGTTGGCCGCGTCATCGGCCGCGTACTGCATGAACAGGTCCGTGGTCTTGTGGCTCAGCGACTCGGCCGTGACGCCGCGGTCCAGCTTGCGCTGCCGGATGAGCCAGCGGTACAGCTCCTGCTCCACGCCCGGGTGGTACTCGGTCGTGGCCTTGAGCGTCTTGCGCTTGAGGCTCGCGAGGTGCTTGGCGTCAATACAGAACGCCAGGATCCTCTCCTTGTTCTTCTTGATGTCGGACACTTGCTGGCGGCTGATGCCAAAGTCCCGAGAGATCACCACGGGCTGCTCGCCGTGCTCCAGCCGATGCAGCACTTGCTGCTTCTCGTGGATGGACAGCACCACGCGCTTGCGCTTGCCATTCGTAGAGGTGCTCCCTCCGCCCGTGGTAGCAGACGCAGTGGAGGACGGAGTAGGGGAATGCGGTGCATGGCGATGATGGTGATGGTGAGCTCCTCCTCCTCCATTGACGCCGTAGTGACGATGCAGCGACGCAGCGCTGCCAATGTGGATCATGTGCACGGGCGGCGCATGGTCGTGGCCACAGTCCGGTCCGCATCCTCCTCCGTCCGCGTCCTCGTCGTCATCTTCATCCTCGTCTTCTTCCTCTTGGTCCTCCTCCTCCTCTTCGTCCGCTGTGTTGTCCTCTTGAAGGACGTCTCCTCCGCTGGTGCTGGCGTCGTTGTCCTCTCCGCCGATCACCACGACGCTGGACGTGAGCAGGCCGTGCGGGTCGGCACCGGCGCCGTCACTGAGGTCGATCACCGCGACGGCGCTGACCGAGTGCGCATCGTCCGCCGAGTGGCCGTCCATCACGAGGAGCTGAGCTGCTCGACTAGAGCGGGTCCGCTATACTCGAGCTGATCCGCGGTTTTCCGGATTGGGGATTTCGAGGGGGAGCGTTTTCCGGATGGAGGAGAGAGGAAGAGGGAAGGAGCCACTATTCGAGACGTTACAGTACAATTCAAATATCCGCAAATTAGATAAAGTTTGGATGTTTTCATCCCATGTGAAAGAGTGAGAAAAGACAGAGAGGATGAATAATGGAGGGTCGCTTGGGGGAGCGCCGATGGCGGCTGCAGGCGGAGCTGCTGAGAGAGGAGCTGCTGCTCGACGAGCAGAGGGAGACGCTGGTGCTGTGAATCCGCGCTGGAAAGTGCCACCAGGCTCGCATCAAATGAGCGGCGGTGCGGCAAAACAGTAACCTTAATGGGAAATGCTCCTTTTGCCTGTTGGCTCACGATGGCGTTATGATGGTGTTTTGCAGCGTACAAGAGCATCGTGATGACGGACAAGCGCCGAAGATCGAACGAGCAGGCTGCCAAGGGCCTGAATGACTGTACGTGTGTCAAGATGGCTTGGTTTCATAGCCGTATCTGTGACGTGCGCTGGTTTGTTCATGTAGCTTTGATCCAGGAGACGCTAGACGGCCTGCGGCAGAAGGCAGTGGACCTGCAGAACGACAAGTGGATGTACGAGGACGTCCACATGTAGTACTCGTAGTACTAGAAACAATCATAAAGCAATAATGGACGACTCGCAAGTACAAACAGTAAACCACCACATGCGCAGTTCCCCGACCTCGTCTTACAGAATGCTGTACTTTCCCGTCGTTCAAAAGCCGAGAGAGCTGGTCGCATGTGCCGTCATCAAACTTCCACACGCCCTATCTTTCTTTCATCATAGAAAGAGAGAGAGAGAGAGGTTGCTGTGTGTCGCTTAGAGAAGGTTGCGGATCTTGAACTGTTCCATCATGGTGGCACCGAGACGAGCTGGCGAGCGCGTGACCGAGACACCGGCGTCCTCCAGGGCAGCGAACTTGCCCTCGGCGGTGCCCTTGCCACCCGACACGATAGCGCCGGCGTGGCCCATGCGGCGGCCTGGCGGAGCCGTGATACCGGCGATGAAGCTGACCACTGGCTTGTTTGGGTCGCCGTGCTCCTTGAGCCACTCGGCGGCCTCCTCCTCGGCCGAACCACCGATCTCACCAATCATGATGATACCTTCGGTCTCTGGGTCGTTCGTGAATCGCTCCAGACAGTCGATGAAGTTGGTGCCGTTGAACGGGTCACCGCCAATGCCGATGACCGTCGACTGGCCCAGGCCCTGCGCGGTCGTCTGCGCGACGGCCTCGTACGTGAGCGTACCCGAACGCGACACAATACCGATCTTGCCCTTGGTGTGGATGTAGCCAGGCATGATACCCATCTTACACTCTCCTGGCTTGATGATACCTGGGCAGTTCGGGCCGATGAGGCGCGTCTTGTTCTGGTTGCGCAGGTGCCACTTGACCTTGACCATGTCCTTCTGTGGGATACCCTCGGTGATGGCCACGACAAGCGGGATCTCGGCCTCGATGGCGTCGATGATGGCCTGCGCGCAGAACGGAGGCGGCACGTAGATCACGGACGCGTCGGCGTTCGTCTCCTTCTTGGCCTCGGCGACCGTGTTAAACACTGGCAGACCGAGGTGCGTCGAGCCGCCCTTCTTTGGCGTCACGCCGCCCACCATGTTGGTGCCGTACGCGATGGCCTGCTCCGAGTGGAACGTACCCTACAATCGCCAGCAGCAGCACCATGTCAATCCCTCCATTCAGATTCGCTTTGTCGCCGTCACCACGGCGCCTTTCTGTCTCTAGCGTTGAGCGTACCTGCTTGCCGGTGAAGCCCTGGCAGATGACCTTGGTGTCCTTGTTGATCCAGACCTTGGCGCTGGCCGACATGGCGCGCGTGGCGCTGGCGGCCGTCGTCTTCACGGGGGCGCGCGCGAACATACTTGCGTTGACTGCTTTGGCTCGTGAACTGAGAAACAAACGGCGCAACGAGCGGCGGGTGAGCCGCCAAGGGGGATTCGATCCCAGCAGCTCCAAGACGTCAGAGCCACAGGTGCATACAGACTTTCAGCCAATCATATGATGATTCGTACTTGAAGAAAGTTTTCATTGGATAAAATTAAGCATCTGTAAAGTCAAATTCAGCCAATCATATAGAGGCGTGTACGTCAACAGGAAAAGATCGCATTGCGGCTGACGCACGCCGCACGACAATGGGAGACTTTGGTGATACAGTCCCCCCGTCACACACTAGTCTCTAGTGATCTGGTGGTATATCACGCACGACACGACCTGTATTTCTATTGCATCTCCAGGCTCTAACTAGTCTTCCTTTCCGAGCTCTTTCCAGACCGTAGCTGTTCATATTGCACCTGACCCAACCTACAGTTCCCACACACCAACTACACTTTGTCTTCCTCCAACCTTCTCAGTAATGGCTGTTGCGGATCACGCGGTCCGAGCTGTTCTGGATGCGCACGACTTCGTTCGGGATCTCGTGGTGCATCCACAGCCGCAGTAGCCTGTCTCGGCGCTCTTCGTTCAGAAACAGCGGTCGTCCCTTGTTCAGTTCGCGGTTGCGTTCGCCAAACTCCTCGCCGTACTCGTCCACGTACAAACTGCCGACGTACGCCGCGAGCTTCCAGTACACGAGCAGCACTGCGCCTTCCAGCACTAGCAGGAACATGCAGCTGCCACGGCCGCACTTCTTGGCGTGGACTGTACACGCACCTGGGTTGCTCTCTTCCGGGTACGTCTTGTCCTGGTGGGTCGACGGACACGTGCTCGCGGCACACAGAAGCATGCCACACACAAGGCAGACTGCCGGTCGAGCTGGGAACTGGTTGCACGATCCGCACTTGCGCTTGGCCAGCTCCGCGTAGAACTTGACGTACGCTCGAGGCAGAGACCGCAGGTAACGCGTGCGGTTCGAGCCTGACGCGAACACCGACATGGATGTATGGACCGTGTTCAAATCGCGCGCGAGAACCCTCGCGTAGTCCAATCTGGCAGCGACAGCCTTGTCGAAGTTGGCACTTGTGAACCACTGCTGCAGCACGCCGTGTTGGTCGTTCATTTCGTCGTACGCAGCCTTGAAGCGATGCACCCAGCGAGCCACGACCGGCCGCAAGTCGGATGACTGCGACCACAGGCTGTTGAGCGTGATGAACCCGAACTGGCCGACGTCCTGCTCGTCCACGAACACAGGCTTGAGCGCATGCTTGTTGATCGGCGACTGGTGGCGGAAGCGCGACTTGAGCAGGAACGTTGTGACCTTGAGGATCGGAACGACTTCAGTGGCCACGATATTCAGAAGCTTCTGGGAGTCCTCACTGGACGTCGCACCGGCAAAAGACGCGAAAGCACCTCCACATTCTTCCAGCACCTGGACTCGCAATTGCTCGACAAACTGGACCGCACTCGTCGTCGACTGGTTCGGCTCGTCAAACAGCGTCGCCACGAAGAACTCGACGGTCTCATCAGAGTACGCGAGTTCATCCGCCATGTTGTCGGTGAACTCCTGGCCGCGTGTGATGGAAAACCACAGCAGACTCTGCACGAGGCGTGCCAGCACGATCAGTCGCCCGAAGTAGATCGCTTCTTCCTCAGTCTCCGCCAGTAAGATGCCTTTGACCAGCACTGTACCCAACTGGCTCAACAGCAGCGGCTTCGTCGGCCATCGCACCTTGCCCCACTGGCTCTGCTTCCGCGTTTGAGTCTGCGTGCTTGGGTGTTCATCTTCCAGAACGATCGTGCCGTCAGGAAGAATGTCCGAGCCACCGTAGTACAGGAGATGCGCGATCTGGTTGCGAGGTGACATTGGGGTCGCTGCTGGTGCGCGAGATCCGTTGGTCGCTCGTGGTGGCTTCGTGACCTGTTGCAGCATGAGCGGCACAAACTGCATCGCTTCTAAAAAGCGCTGCTCGGCACGAAGCTGGTCACGCTCCGGTGATCCCAGGAATGTACACAGTAGTGTGTGGAAGAGCGCGAGGCATCCCGAGGCCGTATACCGATCTGGACGGGACTTTTGGGTCGCACCACAGGCAACCTTGTGGATTGCCATACAAAGCGACGAGAGGCCATCCTCAAGCCATGCACGCACACGCGGAGACAGCTCCACCTCAGGCGCCACCACGACAGACTCAGCAGATGCGATTGGCTCGGGATCCTGCGATTTCAACTCGCTCTCTTCATCCATCGTATCGTCAGCATCCGGAGAGTTCTCGCGACCAATACGGTTCAGCCACCTCATCAAATCACTTTGCTGGAACTGACTTGGCTGCACGGACGACGTCGGTGGCGCTGCAACATGAGCCATCAGCTGATTCAGCTCATCAGTTGTCGTCGGGATGAGGACGTTGGAGATCGACTTGCACAACGGGCAGAGGAACTCCTTCTTGGTCACGTCGACGGCATTGAGTGCGTGGCGGTGGTGGCCACCAGTGATCGCACGCTGAAACTGCGACGCGTGGTACGATTCCCAGCACGTGTGATGCACCGAGTGTCCACATAGTCGCACGTGAACAGGCACATCCTCACCGAGATGCATCTCATCCATTGGTGTGCTCAAGAAACGGCCCTGGACGCCTCCATTCACTCGAGAGAACACTGGCGAGCACTGCGCAAAGCCGACGTGGCACATGAAGCTGTTTTCGGACTCGGTCGAGTGGCACATAGCACACTCCGGCAACGACGCGTCCTCCTCCAGTTCATCATCCATGGCCACATCCCCTGACGTTCGTTGGGAACTCTCGTCGTTGCCATCGCCAACACTTGAATCTCCCTTTTCCCGGCCAGTGACAGAAGAAGACCCGTCCACACTTCCTTCTGTCGGGGGTTCTTCGTCTTCCTCACCGGCAGCCGACATCAGCTTCATCTGCTCAGCAAACGCTGCTTGGCGCTGCTGCATCTGCTGAATTGCTCGCATTTGAGCTTCTCGTCTCCGCTTGGCCAGCAGCGCCTTGCGATCTTCCTCTTCACGAGACGCACGACGGGTATTCCGGTACTCTTCGACAATAACGTGGCAATCGTTGTGCACGCGGCCTAGGCGGTGAACGAGCCAGTCCACACCACGACCAATCTCATGCTTCTGGTCTCCATCCAGGTTCACCATGTTGCTGCCACCATTGCCAGGCAACCAAGGGTCGAGCTTGAGCACCAACTGAAGAACAGAGGCTCGTGGCTCGGCCACTGAGAACAGACTTGGCTGATCGCTTGTCAGCCACTGCAAATACTCCTCGAGCAAAGCTGTCGCTTGCGCACGATAAAGTCTCTCTGGCTCTGACGTGACCGGGGTCGTCAATGTGTATCGGATGTCCTCAACCACGTATATCTGGAGCGTGAACAAGTGGACTGCTCGTGAAAGCACATTCAAACTGCTGTGTGGGTCGGTTGCGGCACGCCACAGCGTCTCGTACACCATCTTGCGCCCGTGTTCGTGGAGAATCGACAGCCGTGCGGTGCGGAAGCCGACAGCACACGGCAGAACATTCTTGACGAGAGGGAAATCGAGCCATGAGGAGTGTGTAGCATCACCAGCACTCACGACGTCATCAGACTGTTGCTGCTCCTTCGCCTTGGACGCACGCAGGCGGTGCTGGAACCAGTTTTCATGAGCAGCCTCGTGTTGCTTGCGGGTCAAGTGGACAAACGTTGGAAGATACTCAGCGTACAGCTCTGGCTTCAGTCGATACAGCACTTTTCCTCCACCAGGGTTGGATGAAAAGTCGCTGATGCGTCCGCCAGAGCTGCCGTTGCCGCCATTATACGATCCGTTGCCGTTGTTCGCGCTCGTATCTACGCAAATCTCCTTGACAATCTGGTCCAGGATAGGAGCGGTAGAGAACTTGGTCGCGAATAAATTCTCGTGCGCCTGGAAGAATTCCGTCGCAATCTTCGCCAAATCACTATGCGCACAAGGGCCGACGATGAGGCGCTGCACGATCTCTCTCCGCAAAAACGCCACCAGTGACCGCACCGGATCTTCTGCCATCACACGTGGCGGTAGCTCAGATGCAAACTGGCACAGCAGCGCCATGCATTCTGACACCATCAGCTCCACGTCGCGACCATCCGCGCTGCCGATATCGTACCACTGCGCCACACCGAATCGATTCACGACTGAGTCCATCATCCAGTTGATACCCAGAAGCTGGAAACCAAACTGTACGAGCAGGAGGTCGAGATCACGAAACCGCAGGCAGAATGGTGGCTCGCCATAGTTCATACTGTGGTTCAACACCGACAAACCATTTCGCACCCACAGCCCCGAATGAACTTCAGCATCCCACACGATCGCCTGCAGCACTGGCTCAATCAAATTCACGCGGTGCCAGAATCCGATTGGGTCGTCGGTCTTGTGGATCCACGGCGATTCATTGGTGTCCGCGTGAATCAGTTTGTAGAACATCTCGAGTCCTCGCGGCGAGTCGCACAGCGCACGAATCAACTGCGCAAGCGCACGGTGGAGCGGGAAGTGACACGAGACAGCCGCATCCACAGGGTTTCGTTCCAGAGGCTTGCCGACTTGAAAATCGGCGAGCGGGAAGTACTTTCCAGTTGACGCCAGCCAGAAGTAGTACGCCTCCATGATCGTCTGTGTCAGCTTGGCGATGAGCGCTTGGTGCAGTTGGACGTTCTTCGCTTCGTGGTTGTCGTCGCTCACGTGCTTAAACACATTCGAGATGATCCACATGAACACATCGGACGCTGTCGACACGAACTCGACGGTGACGACCCACGCTCGAGACTCGACTTCAACGTGGTCACCAAAGCGCCGAACCTCGGGGCACACGCCTTGAATGTACGACAAGTAGAGAAGAAAGTCTGCGAGCCGCGCGCCGTTCTTCTCGAGCACAAACAGTTCTGAGATCCCTTCGATCTGGAGCGCGTACCGCAAATCGAGCAGACCCGACATATACCGCCGGTACACAAACACCGGCGACGAGACATCCAGGTCATACCGACCTGGGAACTGCGTCATCGGTCCCATGGCGACAAACGCCGACGATTCTGGTGTTCGAAGACTCATGCCCGCCGACATTGCTTCTGCTTGGATGCCCGACAACTCGACGTCTCGCAGAGTTGTGAGGCCCTTGCTGATCGCTCGCTGGATACCAAGCGCGAAGAGGTCCCATAAGTGGATCGAGTCCTTCGATGAGCTCGCGAGGATCGTAGCCAACGCGTTTGTGGTCGAAGTACTCTCGTCCGATATAGTTGCCAGCATGGGCACTGGTTTGCGAAGCGGTTTTCTTCGCAGCGTCTCCAGCACCGACACGACAAGAACCTCGAGAAGTTCATGGTCGAGCACGAGCAGCTTGACGAAGCTCGCGCGGTTGAAAAACTGCACACTGAACGTCAGGATTGTCACGCTTGAGCTGCCGACGCCCACGAAAAATTCGCGATACAGCTGACGATAACAACGCGTGAAGGCGATGGCGAACGCTTTCTTGAAGCTCGGGTCAGCGAGCAGCGACATCAGCAGACTGTGGAGCGCGTCGCTTTCGTGCTTTGGTAGAAACGAATCGGCGAGGATGACTGCGCGAAGCACGGGAAACTCGTCTTCGTCGGTGTTGTCGCGGTCTTCATTCTCATCGTCCAACTCGGCCTCGATCATATCGCGCTCGCACGTGTGGGCAATGAACTGCTCGCAAATGAGTCTGCAGAAGCCGTCCGAGAGATTCGCCATCGACACGAGCCACTGCAGCAGCGTGCTCACGACTGGGGTCTTGGCCTTGTAGTCACTGGAGACGACTGACGACACGAGTCCATGGTGGCTCATGGCGTCGACGACTTCCAGCGCCTCGTCGCGAGTCGCTCGCGAGCGCACAACGCTTTGCTTCTGTGCCGTAGCCTCGTTCACGATCTTCAGTGTCTGATACTGCACAAATGCAAACAAATCGTTAGTACGCTTCGTTGGATCTCTCGATTTCAAAAGCTCCATTTTGGAAACATACGCTGATCGAAGGAAGAGCTCGCGCCAGCGCAGTCGCGAATTCCTGGGAGCTCTGCATCTCGTTGAAGTGGACCAGCACGGCGTAGCGGCTCTCGGGCGGCTCTGTCGCTAGTCGCGCACGCACGCGGTCCACGTCGCTGGCGTGGACGACGGGCATGCGACGCGCCTCCGTGATCGTACGCAGCACCAGCGACAGCACTTCGCGCAGACTCGCACGCGCCGACAACACGAGCTCTGGCGGGAAATACGCGAGCGGGTCTGCATCATGTGCGCCCTAACATCAATCAAACAATCCACAATCAATCAGCTTCAAGACCACACATAATCGATGCTCCACCGAAAATAACAACTTACGCGGTGCTGCGTGCAGAAGCCGTCCGAGGCCCAGGCCTCCGTGTCACCGCAGTCGCAGCAACCGCCGCTGTGTGTGTAGTAGAAGAACACCTCGTGGTTCTCGTGGTCGCTGGAGATGAAGCACTCGTTGCACATGACGCAGGTCTCGTCCACCTGGCACACCTTGCAGTTCCACGCGATGTCGCCGGGCTTGAACTCGTACGCGCACATACGCTTGGGCAGCTGCTGCAGCCCTTCCAGCGAAGCGTCGTCCAGCACGCACGCGCGGAGCTCCTGGAGCTTACGGCGCTCCCAATCCTCGTGGTCGCGGTCGCCCCACGCGTCAGCCGCCAGCATCTCACGTAGCAGCTCCTTCACGCGCGACAAGCGCGATTCCGCGTCTGTCTCATCCGCCAACGACTCAGCATCGTCGTCCGCTATTTGCTCGTCTTCGTCGCCGTCCACGGGCGCTACTAGAGCCGTGGTATCACTGCCATGGTGACGGTGTTCTCGCGGCGACGACCACATTTCGGTGTCCATTTCCGACTCGAATTCGGGGATCCGCAAGGCCGCAAGCAGCTCATTCGACGCCGCGTGGGACACTCTATCTGGATGTGGAGCTGGCTCCATGTGTAGCTGCTCGCGTGGGGATCCTCGGCGGTGTCGGCGCGTCGCGTGGCCGCGCTCAATATTCGTTCCGCTTATCTCCCCCCTTTGCACCGCACAGACACGTCGGTCACAGTGGGCTTCCGAGAAGGGAAAGACCACGGCAAGTGTTCCGAATAGTCCCTAATTTTGACGAGCTACAATACGGGACTCCGACATCTTCTATTGTTCCGTATTTGGACTGTTTCACCAAAACCAGGTGTCATTTAACACGAACATTCATAACAAGGTACTGTGAGTAATGGATACATGCGCGATTTACCAAGAGCTCTTCGGTGATTACGACATGCAACCTTGCTTATGAGTGCAAGGCAAATGGCAGGTTCAAGATGGAGCCACGTAGCTGTGTACCCACGGACGTACAGCATGCATCTACTTCTTCTTGCCTGCCGGAGCTGGCGGCTCGGCGGCCTTGGCCTTGAGCTCGTTGAGGTTCTTCTCCACGCGGTGGTATTGCGACGAGAGCTCTTCGTTCTTGACCATGAGCTCGGCCAGCTTCATCTTGCTGTCGATCAGCTCGCCCTGGAAGTAGTCGTTCTCCTGCTCGAGCTCCGTCACGCGCTTCTTGAGCTCCTGTTCAGCGGCTTCCTTCAGTCGGATCTGCTCCTCAATACAAGAGCGAGCATCCTCCTTCTCCATTTGTAAACCACCGACCTGGTGCTCGTGGTCCTGCGTCTGGCGTTGCTGGTTTTCCAGCGCGTTCTTCAACGCCACTGTACGATCGTGCAGCTCCTCTTCAGCCTCTTGCTTGGATGCTCGCAGTTCTTCCAACTCAGCGCGCAGTTGAGCTGTCTCCTGCTTGAGTTCTTCGACCTGTCGCTGCAGATCGGCTTCCCGTTCTTCGCCGCTGGCTTCCGTCTGCGCGAGCTTCTCCTCCAGCTCGTCGACACGAGTCTGAAGCTGATCGTTCTGCAGCTTGAGGTCGTCCCATCGGCCCTGCAGCTCTTGGTTCTTGGCAATCGCTGCAGCAGCAGCGGCAGCACTTGATACCAGCTCCACATCTCGTAGGTGTTCCAATTCAATCTGGGTCGTCTGCAGCTTCTCCGAGATCTCGCGGACCTGGTCACGGAGCTCGTCGATTGTGAGCTGAGCACTTTCGATCTCCTGCTTGGCACGCTGTGTCGCCTCCTGCGCTACCTGGAGCTTCTCCACGATCTCCTGGTTCGTCCCTGAGAGCTGACCGATGGCCTCCTGGGCTTCTTGCATGTCTTTCTGAGCTCGGCTCTGACTCGACTCGGCCTGCTTCAGCTTCTCAGCAAGAGCAGCCTTCTCGTCCTTGAGCTGCGTGACGACGTGGTCCAAGTGGCTCAGCTGCTGCACGAGCTTCTCGTTCTCCACTCGCACTTCACTGGACTCAGCACGAAGACGCTGCTCGGCTTCTTCCTCCTCATCGCCCACGACGTTTCGGCTTCGCATTTGGTCCTCTTGCTCCTCGATGCGCCGTCTTTGCGTGGCATTTTCCGACTCGAGCGTGCTGAGCTTGCCTTCCATGCCGTGCAATTGCGCCTCCAGCTCCTCTCTAAGCTTTGTGAGGTCTGTGATTGCTTTCTGCTGGCCGTCGCGCTCTGACTTCATCGTCGCGAGCGTGGCCTTGAGCTCGTTGATCTCTGTGATCAATTGCGTCACATCGTGGGCATCCACGTACTCATTTGCAGACGAGGCCTCCGATCGCTTATCCTCGCGAGTCTCCTCTTCCTTCTCGTCTTCTTCCTCCTCTTCCTCGCTGTCGCTGTCACTGTCACTCTCATCACTGTCGTCGCCTCCTGAGACCTTGTTCACAGTCACTGCGATTGGCGGGATCGCCTCCAGCTTGCGCTGTTCGTCTGCCTTCTTCACAGTCTCCTTGAGCTCGTCGAGCTGCTTCTGGAGCCCGTCTTTCTCTTCCTTGAGCGCCATGTACTTCATAAAGTCAACACGCATACTGCCGCCGTCATCGTGTGACGCGTTGCTTCCACTCGCACCACGCTGGGCTTCACGAAGCTGCTCATCCATCTCGTCCTTCTCCGCCTGTAGACGCTGAATCACCTGGTCCTTCTCGCCCACCTTCTTCTCCAGCTTGGCGTTTTCGTTTTCGCTGAGGCGAAGCTTCTCTTCCATCTCCTGCAGTGAATGCAGCAGCTCCTGGTGCTTACTGCGCAAGTTGTACAACTCCACAGCATCATTTGAGTCACCTGCAGGGAACGCGCCTCGCAGGACATCACTCTTGCTGTCTCCGTTGGACGATGGTGACGTGAGACCACTGCCGTTTTGTTGGCGTCCATGGCGGCTCGCGCTTGTCATCGACGCACGTGAGCTCTTGCTCTCGAGCGTGATCACCGACATATCGCTGCGGCTTCCATCAAACGACATCTCGTCAAAGTTTGAGCCTTCTGGCTCACCAGGCATGCGCGGAGTCTTGCTTGTCGCCTTGGTGCTGATCGCCGTCACGGAAAGCGACGCGCGAGGGTCCTGGCACTTGACCGCAGGCACCATGAGGCTCTCCTTGGACGAGTCCTTGTTGCTCTGGACCATCTCGGCGAGATTGAACTCGAACGTCGCGATCTGATGGTCTGTACGCGTGTCAAAGATCTGCACCGTGAACACTTTGGCCTGGTACAAGCCCGTCTTCGCCAGATAAAGCGTGCACGTAAATGGTAGGATGTCTCCCCACACGACTTCCTTCTTGTCCGCCAGGTAGCATCCACATTTCGTGACGACCTTCTTCTTGTGGCGTGTGATCACAGCACATAGCTCGGCGCCGTCGTAGCTGGCTGGTAAGTGGGCGCTCATGCGATGGACCACGAGCTGCACCTTGTAGCCCATCGCGGCCTTACCCGTACGGCGCGCGACTTGGATCAAGTGGTTCATCTTGCTCTCTTTGACTCGTTTCTTCGCGTCAACTTCAGGGGTATCGCTGTTGCCGATGGACGACTCGGCGGCGCTTCTGTTGCTGTTGTTGGCAGGCGAAGGCGGACTGCGGAAGCTACGAGAGACGGCGTTGAGCACCATGTTTGCGATCCAACGAGAACAAAGTGCCAATGACAGCTCGAGATCTTACCTGTGGGCGCAACGCAGCGGGCCAAATGGCTTGTTGAAGAGCGAGCTACTGGGAGGCTTGGGCCACGGTCTCGCTTTCTCCGACTCCTTGCGAGTTCCTGCTGTGGGCGTAGCTTTCGGGCTTGGGAGATGTCTTAGCCCTCACGCGCTGGACGCAAAGCTGCTCGCGTTGCTAATGTTGGCTCGTTACTACTGACCACCAAAGCTTCCTGTTGGGCTCGGGTGGAGAAAATGCGAAAGATAGAGGGAAACGAGGCACGCGACAAAGCGAGATGCCAGCTCAGCAACCAGCCAGTATCAAAATAGAGCGTATCGGAATCCCAGAGGGCGGCTTGAGATGGCGGCAGGGTGGTTTTTGGTCGGTTTCGGTGCAAATAATAGCTCCAACTTCAACGTGACGTGTGACAAGGAGACGAATGATGATACCAAGATCAAGTATTTTTGAATGCGATGCAAGATGCAAATGGAATTTGATAGATATGGCGGGTAAAGCGAACGCAGAGGCACGCAGCGGATCGGCTGAGAGGTCACCTGCAGCCGAAAAGACTGATCGTACCAGGACTACTAAGTGTTGTTGTTGGATGGGATGGTGTAGTTAGTAGCCCATGCGCTTCTTCCGTTCGATGGCTTCGTACGCCAGCGACCACATGTTCTTGATCGTCTCGTAGTCTTCGCTCGCAAACTTGGCGGCGACAAAGCGCAGCGATGGCACCGTCAACGAGAAGTAGTGCAAGTTGCCTATAGAGAAAGAGCGAATGGTGTGAGACCTCGTGGCTTCCACACTCGTGAGCTCCTCAACCAGCAAGCCACGTACCGTATCCCTTGTAGATCTTGCTCTTGATCGGCGAGATCTTGTGGTCACGGCACAGGCGGAACGACTGGATCTGTGTGTGGACAGCACGCTTCTCGTACAGCGAGATGACGCATTCGTGGTACGCCGCTCGCGACACGAAGAGCTGCAGCACGTCGAGCTTGGCACCGCCGTAGGCAAAGTACTTGGGCGTCCAGTTCGCGTTGCCCGATGTGAGGTTACCCACACTGAACGTGCCATCTACAAACACACACACACACACACACACACATTCATCGTCAGGGACTTCATCGTAGAGGCTATGAGCAGACACAAGCCAACATACTGGATATTCTGGTGAGCACACTGCCCTGGGTCGTGTCCTTGTTGACCGTGCCGCGTTTGAAGCGGATGGTCATCGGACGCGGCGCCGTCTTGATCAGGTCCAACACGTTTGTGTACGAGTCGTTCACCACGTTGCGGTGGTTGATCGCCAGCACAGAGCTGCCGATGGTCACATTCACACGGTCGGCGGCTCCGTTTTCCACGACGAGCTTGACCACCGCGATCTCCTGGCGACGGTCTTCACGCTTGCCACTCCACACATCCACGCGTTCCATGAGCACACCGAGCTTGCGGCCGCTTTCGAACGTCACGTCGTATTCGTTGTGGCCACAAGCCTCTGGCACATCCTCAGCGTCTCCTTCGCTGCGTGCCTGGCCCCACGAGTTGGTGCGGTCGGCTGACGGAGCGAAGTCGTCGTCCAGGTTCGTGACAGTCTGGCCAGCAAACGCGTCGTTATCATCCGAGAAGAACGGCGAGTCATCGAAGGCAGGAGCCTGAGCTGGCGCCGACGGACGCGTCGTCTGGGCCTTGGGTGGCTCTGGCGCAGGAGCCATGCTCTTGAGCGAGATCTTGGGCGCCGCCGACGTGTTGCTAGCGTTCTGGAACGCGTTGGTGTCAAAACTCAACTGGTTTCGTGCCGCATCCTGGGTCTGGCGGGCTCGGTTCTGTCGCTCTGCGAGTGCGGAGGCACCACCGCTTCCCGTACGATCCTGTGTGTGGGCGTCGTAGCCAGGAGCCTGTGGCATGCGTGGCGTGTTGTCGCGTGGACTGAACGGGTCAAAGTCGACGATCGTCGATGACTGGGTCTTGAGCGGTGCGGGCTTCTGAGTCGGCGTCGTACCAAAGCCCACAGGAGCCGCCGATGTCGCGAATGGATCCGCTGGCTTGGGCTGAAGCAGGTTCTGGATGCTGGCGTACATCACTGGCTGGGCACCGAACGGGTTGGCGTTGCCTTGTGGCGCTGCACCAAACGGGTTCGAAGCTGGCGCTTGGTGCTGTTGTTGCTGCTGTGGCTGCTGCATACCTAGACCACCGAACGCTGGGGCGCCTGGCTGGGTCATGAATGCCGCACCCATGTTGCCGTACATCTTGTTGGGCGGCTGGTTGGCCATCGTCTGTAGGGGCGGACCGCCCATACCCATGCCGAACGGGTTGTTGTTGGACATCATCACGCCTTGCTGCGTGCCGTACGGCGCGCCTGGTGGCATACCGCCAAACTGGTTGAACGGACCAGCAGCAGGCGCCGCGAGCGGCATTGGCGTTGGCAACGTCGCGTAGCTGCCGGACGAAGCGGCATTCTTCTGCTTACCGATAGGATCAAACGCGGCAAACGGGTCGTTCATGGTGTCGAAGTGGTGAGTGGGCGGTGGTTGCAGGCGAAGGAGGCAAGGACGAGCTTCCACTCCAAGCGGATATGAAATGACGCCGGCGGGCACTCGCCCTGATGCCAACAGCCTGTTGTCCTGGGACAGAGTGAAGAGGGGAATCGCGTGCGATGCGGCTTGGCATGCAAAGATAGACACGTAGGTTGGTGGTGCGTTGATGAAGCGAAGAGAGAGAGGCAGAGAACGAAGAGAAGGCAGAAACTACTCAGGAAACT
>JAADXB010000223.1:0-18626 GCA_023337495.1 Pythium diclinum | reverse complement strand
CTGGAATGGACATTCGCGCGGTGATCGTGATCTCCAAATCACTGATTGCGAGGCGGTCGATGAATACACGCAGCTGCGAAGTGGCGCGAATTCTGTCCCTGCATGTTGTCTTCCACACCATGGGGAGTGATCGGTCGCTGGCCAGTCTCGACGGTCTTCGCCTGGACGCCAACGCGTCTGAAATCGGGCGCAAGAAAACCTGCAAGTGGGCTGCGAGCTCGTCATCGACCTACAAAACGGAGACGTGTTAGCAAATCGGGAAGGTCACGCATTTTGTCCCAAGAAAACATACCTGAATCACCGCTGGTGCCACGGCTAGCTCGACGTTTTGGAGATATGAGGGCACGATAGTGTGCTTCCACGCGGTCACTTGGATGACGCGCAACGTGAGGCAGCGCTCGTTGTGGCCGGAGAGATTGGTGTTCATAATTTCCGACAGAAACTGGACGTGGTGGTCATGCTTGGCTGTCAAATCGAGTCGAATCGATGCATGTACGGGGTCAGCTTCCACTGCTCTCTTCATCACGGACAGGATCACTGGAAAGTTGCACGTCTCGAAGAAATGCTCGACTTCCAGGTTCTCCAGCCCGATAAACACCGTGTTGTAGGCGCGCACGTAATCCAAATACCCCAGTCGAGCCTCTGTCTTGATGGATTCTGGAGCTTCGCTAGTCGATACAAAGCTGATGCAAGGAGTGCGAAGCGTGACCCGTAAAATCTCAGCGTACGTCACGGCGGTTTCGCTTCCGGGACGCTCCAGACTTGACGAGAGAATACTGTGCTCATCACAGCAGTGGATCTGAACAAAATCGGACGACACAATGAAGCGAAAGCGATTCGCCAGCGAGATGGAGCCCGTATCGAAGTTCGTGGACTGGATGGATAACTGAGGCGCAGCACGCAGACCACGAGAAGATGGCGACGTAGGATCGTCGAGACACGAGATCGAGATCAACCATGTTCCGGCTCGGAAAGTGACTGCCACCAAGAACACGGGTGCTGGAGTAGACTGCGACGACTCGAATCGCGCGAACTGGATGCCAGGAACTTGCCATAGCACATTTGACCATCCGTGCTCGATCAAGCCAATCTGGAATTTCACTGTCCCTTCCTCAGGCGTCATCCCCCTTGAAGCTTTCGACGACTCCATCAGCCACGACTGCAATGATCGAGAGCCTTCATCTCCTTGTATTGTGCTCAGAGGCACACGGTGTTGCTGGACACCCCAGTCGTACTCCATATAATGCTGACCAGCGATGGCGTCTGGAGTCGAGATCTGGGACGAAACCGCGCGCAGGCCAATCGGGTTGCGCCACAAATTATCCAGTGCGACTGGTGATTGGCGGTCCACGAACAGAAGAACATGAATTGTTGTTGAATCGATCTGCGAAACCGTGACTGATAGCATCACGTGACGCATCTGCGAATGGCGAACGACACGTCGATGCCGAGAAGCGATGGAGGAAGGTGACGGGTAAGCTCGCGACGATGATGAGAGCAGTATGCCGTTTGGGAGAATTTCAGGAACTCGAATCGGAATCTCGTCTGCCCACTCGTAGGCACCATCGTCTTCAATGTTCTCACACACGGACACTCGAAAAGAGCACGACGCGGACTGGTTCGAAGCCCCGCCGAGACCCATTGAGCTTGTCGTCCGACTTTTGCCTTTGGTACTGCTGAATCCCAGAGCGGAGGTTATCCACGATGCCAGCGCAGATCCTGATCGCGCTCGTGTTTCTATTGGGGCGCTCTCATGGCGAAGTGGAACTTCCCAGACATCTCCACTCTCGACAATGGCTGGCCTTCCGGTGCGAGGCTGGAAGCCGTACGGAGACAACTTGAGGCTCAAACCCTGCGAAGAAAATAATCGTTCAGTGGTGAGCAAGCTGGGTCGTGTGATGCTCATGAGGCGGAACATACCGTATCGTTGTGGACAGTGACAAGTGGTAGCACAGTGATCTTGATAACGCCGTCAGAAGAAGTCGCTGTCGAAAGGACCAAAGGCAACGAAAGCAGATCCTCTGATCCGTCGTCCTTGCCTCCTTCTGCATCATCCGTTGGACAGCACACGACAAGCTTGTTGATCGACGACGAGTTCAGAACAAGCATCACCTCTGACGAGTACTTGGTCGTAGATGAACCGTCCGAGGCGAGTTTCGCGACGCAAAGAAGCAAAGCGGCACCGATCTTGAACTTCGCTGGAAATATGTCCTCGCTTGGTGAGACTTCGCCATCCGACACAACAGTCACGAGCGCCGGCTTGATAGACTCATCGATTGTGCCGAGTTCGGGCTCGACAGTTTTCATTTGAAAAAGCAAGTTCACGCTGGAGTTGTTGACAATGACGAGCTTCCTTCGAAACACGATCTGGAGCAGTGGATTTTCCGCTGATGGAGGAATCACCACGACGCAAAGAGATCCAAGTCGAGATTTGAAGACACCGTCCGTCGCGCCATTTGCAATGAGACAGACAGCCGACACCGAACCAGCACTGTCGAGCAGCACTATTTTCGATAGCTTTTCCGGATCCAGCGTCGAGCAGTACGCCACGCCATGTGCCGAGATTGGGAATTCCTCGCCGTCTTGCTTCTGCGCAGCCAAGAAAACTGTTAAACAAAATAAGCAGCGAATCCACGACACCAGAAGTGATCCTACCGTTCCGAAGAGCTTGACGCGCACCGATGCGTCACAGTTGTTTCTGATTTGAACGCTTGGCAGCACAAAAATGTCTGTCCACGTGTATCGGCTTGCGATCTTGGCGTCAGCGAAGTCATTCGGAAGCGTCGCTGGCTGCCGCACTCTGATTGCTTCCACCACAACGAATCGCGGCTGGAAATGTCCATTGCTCGGATCTTCGACACGAACAACAGTCCGTCGTCGTGACTCACGGATTTGTCGTTCCTCTTCGTTCTTGTCGATCGCAGCGACCGGATCAAACTCGACTGGTAGACCACGAAGATCAACGGTCTCCGACTTGGAAAGATCACCCTTGTTGCCAGCAGTACGTGACGCACTCTCCATACTGAGACGCAACGCGATGGGCGCCGCATCAGATATGACCCCAGTCATTTGCGTACCAAGCCGTGCAAGGTCTCCCACGATCTTTGCCGTCAGAGCTCCACTCAATTCACTCGTCGCCCGTGCTAAGCTGTCATTCGGATCCTCGCTCGGTTTCAGGTATACCGCAGGCAGATCGTCTCCTTCGTCGTTCTGCAAATGAAGCCACAGAGAATCGGGAACGCAGCTCAATACGTTGATCGCAGCGCGCAAGATGACGGAAATCTCCGTCCCCGATCGCTCGACCTTGACCCACAGAAATCCCACATCCTTGAAGTACCTTCCTGTAGCCACTTGCTCGCGAATGCGACATGGGTCGCACCACTCAGATGGACTTGCTGATGCAGCTTGACTTCCGCTCGTATTGAATGCAAACTGAAGACTGTCATAGCATGGCTCTCCCGCCAGCGTAAGCCAGCTGTAGCAGTCCGACGCGCCTGCGCGAAGCTCCAAGCATTCGCTTGTCCCCGACTGGCGGTACCACACGTCACGGCCGCACAAGTTCACGAGCTGCATGCGAAGAACTGGCAATAACGAGGACGAGCGGCGGGTAGGACCCGCGTCAATCCTTAAGATATCGGGCATGCTCGACAGCAACAGGATCGCTGACTGTGGGAGATAGACGTGAACATCCCCGAGGGCCAGGGATATGTCCGTCCCCATCTGAGGGCTCCGATCGATTAACCCGTGCACCTTCACTTGGGGGATGATCGGGATCGTCAGCAGCTGGGCCAAATTCTCAAACACGACTTGTAGCGTCGACTGCCACAATATCTTGCTTCCACCATTTCCGGCGTATGTGACGAGCGACAGCATGGTCTCGATGAACTCGGCGGAGAGAATGTCGTGAGAGGCGTCATCCTGCCCTTGCACGTAAGCAACAGCGGCGCTGATACGAGGAAGCACGACTTGGATCGATGTTCTTTCAAACGCCGTCTCCACAAGCAGCGATCGAATGTTCAACGAGGCTGCCAAGAGCGCGCTCACGTGGAGTCGACGATGTTTGTCCTGTTCGCCTGAAAGTGGGCTGCGCCACCGCAGCTCCCACTTGTGTGATGCGACGGCATTTTTCAGTGTCAAGATACGGCGACTACAGGTGACTTCCAATACTCGCGCAAACCTCGCTCGGTCGTGGTCTTCGGTTTCTTCGTCGAACCATAAGCTCATCAGCTCTCCAAAACTGCCTTTCGTCTCGAGAGTGTGAGTCTTGTTCTCGTCCTCCCCCGACGCTTCCCACGGTACCAGGAACTCGGCCACCATGACGTAGCACTTCTTGACAGAATCCCAAGCGCGAAGTTGACACACGATGTCACATAATCGAACGTACTGGTCCGGGTGATCATCCTTCGCGGTAGCTTCCTTCCACTCCCAGACAGGCCACTCGCTTGGAACGCCTGTTGGAGGTACCGGCACTGGATTCATCACGATCTCTGAGACTCGACGTGGCAAGTGATAGCACCACTTCATACTCATCCAGCTGATTGTCTGGTTCTCAGGTAGCAATGGAGCATAGTCGTCTCCACTCGATTCCGTGGAGCCTGAGTTCCACGGCGCATTGACAAGATCAATCCAGTGGAGGACTTCAGCAGTCTCGTCATACGGCAACGCGTCCTTGTCCGCTTCATCCTCTGCAGCCTCATCACCGAGGTGGCGGCCGCGCGACGGCTCGAAGTCGACTATCAAATCAATTTGCCGAAGATCAACCGAGGGCACGGGCCCACTCGCGGTCTCGATGAGCATGAACTCAGAAAAGACAACGTCTCCCGGCTTCGGAGGCGATGAAACACGCTCGGTGCGGTGGCGAAGAGTCGCCAAATCGTCGTCGCTTTCGTCGGGAGCAGGAACGAGAATGTCGCCCGAGAAGCTCGAATCTTCATCAGGTCTTTTGGCTGCAGGTTTTGCCTTATTCTGCGTACGTTTGTGTTGTCGAGACGCGTTGAACTTAGCGACGAAATCGAGTAGTGATGCTAGCGAGACTGACGAGACCTTGAACAGCATCGCCGACGGGTCAAGTTGGAGGTGCATCGAAGCGAGTGCAGTCGGAAATAACACATTGTTCGACGAAGAACGTTCGTAGACGACAGCGCGGCTTCCAGTGATACGCACAGTACACCCCTGCAACAATGTTGTTCGGGCCGAGCTTTGGTTTGTCACTTTCGAGAACATTCCCCACGAGCTTTGGATCTGACCCGGGATTGCACTGAGCGTGTCTTTCTTGAAGCAGACAACAAGTGGCGGATAAGCAGCCGACGTCCGAAGCACCAGTCCGTCAACGTTGGCTGCGACGGTCATCACTGGAACGCTGATGAAACGATTGATGGTCCGCGAAGACTGGTGGAAGTCGAAATCATCGCCGATGTTGCATTCATCTCCACTTCCGATCTCGAGGTTCGCGAAGAGCTGGTCAACTCTTGCCCAAAGAGCGCCAACTGGTGACTCCTTGTCGGCGTAGCCCTCCGCACCACCACCTCGAATCCAGTATGATACCACGCTTGGCCCGAGAAGTACTTTCACGCCAACCTTCTTCTTGAGTGATGTCACTGTAACGGCATTTTGACGAGTGGCACGATCACCCAACACTCGCCGTCCGTTGCGCTGGACAATTCTTTTCTCCACGTGAGCGTAGCTCAAGACAGCATCGATGAAGTGAGCCGATGCATGGCACTGGAAGCCTTGGACGTCGATGAAGAGCGACGACTCTGTGCCAAGGGCGTCACTTCCGGGAGCCATCCACCGGCCGGATAAGAGCTTTTCCGGAGTATTACCGACGTTAAGCTGCCACGCGGACGGATCACTGTTCGGTCCTAGCACAAGCTCTTCCGTTGTAGTGGCCGACCCTGTCGATACACGTGACGCAACCACGAGGTTCTGAGCGAAAAATTGCCCCGAGCTGCCTCCACCGATTTCGCTGGATTGTTCGACTCCGAGTGAACCGAGCCGCACGTGTAGCGATTTCGTTTCGTGGACTGCCACAGCGTCGATGCCATCACAGACTAGTTCCATTTGGCGCGTGGTCGAGTCTTGAGCACTCACGAAAGCGGCACCTGGTGGATTCGCCACAGGTTTACGTCGCTTCCATGATCGCAGCGACATTCTCAGAGCCGTGGCCTCACCAACTATGTCCGTCACGGCTAGGACGATGTCATCAAAGACTTGCTTCGGAACTTCGGCTCGGATTTTCGTGATCTTGATTGCCTTTGACGTCTGAACACCGCTGCTACGGATCTCATCAACTAAGGTGACCGAGAACGGATGCAGGAACATCTCGCTGTCGTGACCGACAACACTGAAGCCAAGATGTCGCCCTAGCTTGACGTCGATAGGCCACGCGCCAGTCAGACCTGTTGCGTCTGTCAGTTCCCATTTGACGACAGCTCCAGAAATGTTTCCCAGGCGACTGCTGCACCGACTGAAGCCTTTCTCGATCGCAGGTTGACTGCCCAGTCGCTGCAGCTGAGGTGGCTTCATGGGGCGGCGCGGCAGCAAGGTCGCGTTGAATGGTGGGTATCCGAGGCCGTCCAGGCTAATCTCACACCAAGCCATGCTTGACATGGTGACGTGATCGACCACAATACATGCGCAAGGTGGTGGTACACGCGCTTCACCAGAGTTGCTCTCATCGTGAAGCTGGCTCCAAGCCTCGTCTGGAAGGAAGATGCGGATTCTTCCTGTAACTAGCGACACGACGCTCTCACTCGCCGGCGGTTCAGGCTGCGTGGTCGTAGAGTCTTGCTTGCGCTCACTCCTGGATACTTCTCCCTGGGTCAACGCGTCATCCACTTGATCATTCACTTGGCTTGACGAGACACTGGAGCCCAAATCAAGCAGACTTGCAAGCGCCGAGATAGTAGATGATGGGACGATTGCATCAATATTCTCCATCGAAGCTGCAATGATCGTCTTCGCCGGGTCAGAAACGTCGCCGTAGTCTCTGTAGTACACCGCAACGACGGGAGGCACTTTCGCTCCTGGTTGGACCTCGCACCTTGCCGTTGCGAGTAACGGTAGCGTGGATGTATCCACTGTCTTCAAAACTTGCGCGAAGCTTGGACACTCATCGAGCCACGATCGGTACGCGCGAGCGAGCCGGTTGACTGATTGCCATGCAGCCATAGGAGAGTCTTTGCCGCCTTCCAGCCCACCCGCATCGTCGCTGTTGACAGCTTGCGCGACGTGTGCGATGTCGGTGAAGTCGAGACAAACCAGCACCGCAAGGAAATCGTGGTCTGATAGTCGGGCTAGCGTGCCGAATCTGCGACCTCCCCTCTTTTGCGAGCCTTGCCACTGGCGTGCCTTGTGAAGTTGCCACGCATCGATATCTGCGATCGAGAATTGAAGATCCGTGAAGGGACCGCCGTGCTGCTCTGTTGCATCTGATTTTGGCCGGTAGCTCGCCTTCCGAAGTGCCACACCAATATCACGCACTCGCAGGTGCGGAACAACCGTGGCTTCACCTGAGAATGTAGACGCGATGCTCGCTTCGAACACCAAGTCCAGTGTTTCAATCTGGTAGCTCATGCGAATACTTTGAGGCTTGTTTTGCTTGACAGGGGTGAACTGGCCCGAAGACACCTTCTGATCGGATGAGTCCTTGTGTGCAAACCGTCTTATGGTGCTCGCGCCGACAGACCCCACTTGAGCTAAGTGTCGCAGCTAATATAAACAAAACATTTTGAGTTAGATACCCAAGGATCCCACGAAGCACACCGAGTCAAAACTTACTGCCAAACGATCAAGCCCAAGATGTAATCTCTTGGTGAGCAACGTGAGATCCCAACTGGTTCGCTCCATGGATGAGATGATGTCTTGAACGTAGAGTGCTGACACTGAAATCCCCTCGATGTGAAAAACATCGTCTGTGCTCGTTCGTTCCGACGGTGTAACCGAAGTTTTCCACAAATTCTTGATGCGGATGTTGTCACACGTAGCTGTGATCCTCACGCTGCCTCCCGGCTCCATTGCTGACCGGCGATTGCTGTGGAGCGCCGAATCGGATACGACAGCTAGAGGCGCGACGTACACCACAAGCGCTGGAGTGAGCTTAATAATGGCACCTTCAGCTTTGAGGTTGAAGGCGATGTTCCAGTATGATGCCTTCTTGTCTGCCACGACGCCGGGACTCGAGTTTGACGAAGACAGATCGCTCTTGGTTGAGTTGCGAGTACGCAGTCTTTGAAGAAACTCACCCACACCGTTGGCGCAGCGAGCCAAGCCTTCGAAGCCTAATTGGAAGTGAGATGCACGCCCTTGAAGATCGACGTAGCTGTGCTGCGTGGACTTGCTTTGTTGGAGCTTCAACGCCAGCATTGGGATTTTCTCACTTGCACCGGCGCCAACACCAGGAACTTGAATGCTGCCAACTTCGAGTACTGTCTTCATGGAGTCGTTCTTCACATGAAGCTCGTACATGACGCACGAGGCAAGGTCCACACGCACAACACGATCGACTGAGCCCTCGCGAGGCACCTTTGCCACTCGAGACAACTGCCAATTGCAAATTTCGACGCTCTGCAGGCGTGATTGCGGAGCCCACGGCAGCTTTCCTTCCGTGAAGCCGTATGTTCGCAGCCCAAAAGTTCGAAGCACGGTGTCAACCGCAGCCGCGGACAGCCACACATGGCTCCAATCAATTAGAGCAGACGCGCGACTGACACTGAACTCACTCTTGGTTTCAGCCTTCTCATCCGCACTGCCACTCGAGGTCCATTTTGCTGTGAGGATCTCGATCAGGGGAGAATCCCGAGATGCTGCCTTGCCTCGTGGTGTATCGTCACGTGACGTCACACGGGCGGATGCACCTCCGACGGTAATCTTTCGCGTCCATGCGCCACCTTCTTCATCTGCCTTTCTGCTGGCAAGCCAGCTGAGATTCCGACCAGTCACCTCTACAGCACTGACACCACGACCTCGCTGGGTCTCGACTCCAACCGCGATTGTGGCATTCAGTGAGTGCCAAGTGATGAGGCGAACAGCGTGAAACCCTGGCTTGGTATCTTCAACGGGAGGCGGTTCGTTCGTCTCGGTAGAAGCGACCGACGGCACTTTTGGACTCTTCAGCTTCACCAATTGCAGCAGCCCGTAGACATCTTCAAGTTGCGATGGCTTCAGCGCCAAGATCACTGGTCCAAGTGATGCGTCAACGATATTCTGACCACTTCTCTTTTCATTCGCAGTATTGGATGGCGCGATGCTCGTCAAGACCTTCGCTCGTGTGTTCGTCTCGATCTTCGATTGTTCCCCTTGGAGCCCGCCTGAGACAAAATAGCGCAACCGAAGAGCAGAATGCACACTGCGAGCTCGCACATCGTGAGAATATCCGGCGTTGCTCAGTGGACACGAGTGCAGACAATTCTGTGCGAGCAACTGATGCAGCAGCGGGAGCAGGAACTGGTTCAGGTTCTTGATTGCCGACTGGTCTGGATCACGCAGCGTGTGATAAGCCTGGCACACTTCGCCTACGCCAGCCGTCAAGTGCGAAAAGTCGATGGCTTCCTGTGAAGAGTGCTTCTCCCACGACTTGACTACAGCAGCACCCAGCGCAGCTTCGTCGAGCTTCCGATCGTGAACCCCAATCGAAGCGACAGCAGCCCTCGCCACTGCCGTTAACCGAGACAAAGGTACACATGGAACTCTCTGTCCACCTGCGAGCAATGCGCAAGCACATGTGCCATCCCCTGTGTCGAGAGTCATCGATTGGGTCGATGCTCGTCGTCGCTCAACTGTCTTCCACACTGGGACTTCCATATCCTGGCTGACTTTGACGATCTCGAAGCTCCGCGATTCGCGACGACCGTGATTTCGTGCTTCTTCACCGAAGAATGATGCCACGAAATACGGATGCGAAACGCATTCGCTGAACGAAGAAGTGCTGGAACTGTGAGGTTGTTCGCTCTCAAGCACTTGACCCCATGCCAGCATCGCAGAATTCTCCACACCGGGATCGACACCGTGCAAGTAGATCATCTTCACTCGCTCGACTTCAAACACGAGGTCCGTCACTGGTTCAGCAACCTCGCCTCTCGTTGTGACGACCTCCATGGCAGTATATGTCAGAGACAGAGAGCAGACCTCCGATGCTGGTTTCGATAGCTTCGCTTTCACGCTCGCGCTGTTGGAGACTTTCACAAGGCCAACGTTGGCGACGGGAACATACTGCTCTTCGGTTGAGATATCTTCTTCATCCACCACAGTATCAACGGGCATCTCGTCTGCGTTTGCATCGTGTTTTCGTAGCGTGAGAATCGTGGAATTGATGCAGACACGACAGCAGATCGTTCGCGACGTCGGCTGCCGTTGGTGGGATTCGCCCACAGATGATGACGCTTGTTTTTTCAACGCGATTGCCGCAGCTGCGGCTGAGCGTTTCTTCGCTTCATCACTGCGACGCAACGCTTCTTTGGTTTCGGCCAGAATCTCAGAGATGAGCTCATCTTCTTCATCGTCTTGAGGACCACCAAGCGTTTCCATTGCCCACGACAACCACGACGATTTCTTCGTAGGCACTTGTTCCGGTGATACAGCCGCATCCGATGCAGATTCACCAACAGTGTCGTTACCAAGTTGCACGTCGGTGTAGATGCCTCCATGAGCAACGTCAACGGACGATCCGTCATCTTCTTCAATCATCGCCACCTTGCGAGGGGACCGCTGCATCGTGCGTTGCAACAACTCGCTGAGCATCTCCAACTGCCTGTCGCTCAAGGAGAACGCTAACTCGCCGATGAAGACATCGATTTCTGTCGTCGGGGCGACGTCGCGTCGCTCAATCGAGTACTGGAAGAATGGGTCACACGCTTGCGATGGAGCGTAGCCAGCACTCGGCTTGCCTGCTTTCTTGCTCGACGAGTCTTGGTTCGGGTCTGCTCCTGGCTTCAGGCACATTCGAGCACGGATCGAAATTGTCGATCGACTCAACACTGGCAGCTCGTAACCCACGACGCGACGGTGTATCGTGCCACCCTGATCACTTGCCTTGCGGTCGCTCGTGTACCGGTCCAAGAAAATGGTCAAATCACGCGCGTCGACGGCCTAATCACTCATGCCGTCAGACACAGCAAACTCAACTAGAACAATCGTGATTCAACGTACCCGAGAGATCACTTGCGTCGGCCCTTGCGGCTCAGTGAAGCTTCGCAGCCACCCTTTCTTGTCGTTCACCGCGTAACAGTCAAGCGTCTATACCCCCACGCAAAACCAGCTCCAGCTCGTCAGCCTCGTAAATCAGAAGCCGTATAATCGATTCAAAAGGTTGCCACACCCCAAGCGCGACGGAGAGCACCATGTCGTCTTGCTCGTACTTGAGCACAAGATTGTTGATCTACAAAGCACATAACTGGCTTCAGCGCCTTGATACTAAGGTGGAGAGGACACCAGATATGAAGGAGTGAGTACCTGGATGGTCATGTTCGCGAGGATCTTGTGCAGCGTCTCACGCAACCATCCCGACTTGGGCGTCTCAATATCCGGCGCATCCCTACCAAACAATGCCAATAGTGTTAGTGACACGCCTCCAGTATGCGGGGTTATTGCCTAGCCTCGTGGAAGGCGCACCGCGTGGCTGAGGTTGAAGGATTCGACTCGACGGAACGTGAGCGCGATGGGCGTCGCACGGGGTCTTTCGAATCGTCTCGCGCCGTCAAAATGAGCTCAATCGTGTACAGCTTGACCTCGATGGGCTGGGAGAGTAGCTGCGTCCACGGGATGTGGATGCGCAGTTCCTACATGGTCCAATCATCAAGTAGACATGAGTCCTCACAATCGCAACGGCAATCTGCGGTCACGTTTTCGAAGCGCACGCACGCGAATGAAGCCGCGCGAGAAATCAAACGACGACGGAATCTCGAGGCTTTCCTAGTACACATTACCACAGTAAGCACATCAGCCAAACCACAGATACAGCGGCGATTCCCATGGCATGAAGCGGTACGTACCACAAGGACATGGCGTTTGATTTCCAGGTCGTTTAGCACCAAATCGCCACCAAAAAGCCCCAAACCTTCGAGCTGGATGCCCTCAATGTACTTGCTCAGGTAGAACTGCAGGTTCTGCGCGATGTACCCGCGCAGCGGCGACGACAGGATGTCCAGCATGCCGCCTCTCCTCCGTCGCGGTGCCTTCGTTTTCCTTTTGCTTGTCTTGGCGCGGAAAAAGGTTCAAGTCGTGATCAAAATCACACTCCCGCATAACATCCGGATATTATCTAAACGTAGTTTGCCATAAACAGGGATATTTGGAAAATGGATTTTTAGCTGACGAAAATCCGAGTTTTTGTGAAGTGGTGCTTCGTGTTACTTCACGCGGATGAAGAGACGCGATCTCCTCAATTGGACGCCTTTCTGAAGACAACTGAACGACAGCATCCTCTTGCGTGGTGCTTCGTCCACGAATTCATCGGCGCATGCAACTCGCTCACTACAGTACTGTTTCACCCACAGACACAGATCCTTCGCCTATAAGCACACTGCGCGGAATGCTCGCTTTGCACTCGCCCAGAGAGATCTGGTGAGAATCTGCACCGTGACGGCGTCACTGACGCAGTGATCTTGGGTGCGAGATGATCCGCACCTGCTTCAGAATTTTGAGTGCACCTACCAGTCATTCTACGGAGCTGTCCCGTACAGTACAGTATGAGCAGCCACAATGAGTTGTGGAGAAGACTTCCTTCTCTCTTCTCTTCTCTCTTCACGCAGGTGCGTCGCATCGAACAGGCGTTGTGGCTGAAAGATCTGGATGGCTGGAGCCACCCACGCCCAGCAGGCGAGTCAGCGAGTGAGTCGAGGTGCTGACCTGGCTGAACAGCCAGCTGAATCGCTCACTCGCTGCACGCACTATGATAATAAAACACAGCCCAACCATCACACCTTCAAAATAGCCCTCGCTCCGATCAGGTCAGGACGCCGCCGGCTCCACACGCGATGAAGCGGAGCGCGCACCATTGAACTGTACACCACGCGCGTGGGCGTGGCTTGGCTCACCCACGAGAGAGGCGCTCGCCGCGCGCGACCCACTCATGCCACTCGTGTCAATCCAACGCCGCATTGTGGCCACGGCTTTGGTTCTCCCCCATGCTCAGGACGCAAGTGTGACACGCCATCCGCCACGCACGATCGGTCACTCACTGGCATTACCTAACCAGGTGGTCGTCGCGATCTTTGTTTCATTGGCTATAATGCTACCAATCTCCGTATGTATTGGCTAAAAATGAGAAAACATCGAGAATCGAAGAGGCTAGTATTCGGGTGTTGGGTTTGTCGGAATATTTCGGGCGACCAAACCAACGAAAACCTGGAAGCCGACGACCTTGTCCACGGAACGAACCCGCGGAGTGAGGAGCTACAGACGAAGTCAGCGTCCAGCCCAGACCGCAATTCGCCAGCATCAACACGCGCCACGCAGCCAACGCGTCTGCGTATATACCACCACACACACACACTCACATCCACATAGACACAGTGAACATGGCGGACAGCTCGTGGATGGACGAGCAGGCGGCCGAGTTCGCCGACCTCGTGGGCAGCTTCGTCGAGTCAGTCCACGACGAAGACACGGACGAGATGGTCGAGTACCAGCTCATCTGGGAAGGTGGCGACCTGGGCGTGGCGCTCACGCCCATTGAGAACGAGGCCTCGGGCGTCATGGTGAGCCGCGTCACGGGCAAGGGCTTCCCCTTCGGCATCAAGAACGTCGGCGCGGGCGACATCCTGCTCTCGATCAACCTGCGCGACACCACCAAGCTCACGCTCGACCAGGTCGTGGCGTACTTGCAGGAGTGCGACTTGCCAGCGACGCTGCGCTTCAAGAAGGTCTCGCCGGACCTCGACCGCGTCTCGGCGCCGCCGGCCGTGCCACGTGTGAGCCACTTCCTGGTCACCAGCGACTTGCCCACGAGCCCCATGGGCTCGCAGCGTCCATCGACGTCCAGCCGCGCATCGCAGAAGGCGGCCGTCCCGGCGGCAGCGCACGCACAGCAGCAGCAGCAAGGACCGCGTGCTGGTCGTGGCGCATCGACGGCCAGCAGCCGCCAGTCCATGCAGAGCGGACGCATGTCGGTTGCCTCCCAGCCACGACCGTCCGACCTTGCGAATGTGCCTCCGCCACCACCAACGACGCGCCAGAGTTCGCTGACTGCGGTGTCGCCTCCAAAGCCCGCGACTGCCAAGCCAGCTCCAGTGGCGGCTCCTCGATCACCGCCTCCTGTCGTGGACGCCGAGGCTGAAGCTGCTGCTGCGGCTGCTGTGCTCGCTGCGATCATGGCCGAGGCGGCTCCTCCTCCACCTAAGAAGAAGACCGCGCCAGCGAAGGCGGCTCGTGCACCTGCGCCTGAGCCAACGCCTGCCCCTGCCCCAGTTCCTACTCCGGAGCCTGTCGTCGCGGCTACCCCAGCTCCAGCTCCAGCTCCTACCCCAGCTCCAGTTCCTACCCCAGCTCCAGCTCCTACTCCAGTGTCCACTCCTGCTCCTGCTCCTGCTCCTGCTCCTGTTGTGGTGGCTGCACCAGAGTTCCCAGAGCTTGGTCGACTGTCGCTTGACAGCGACGAGTCCTCGGTGGGCCGCGACTCATGGCGAAGCAGTGAAGAAGACATCGACGAGGCACGTGAGCGTGTGGCCGATCTGCCGACGATTCCGTCCTTGGCTCGTGGCGAATCGATTGAAGGTGAGCAGCAGCCACGCGAGAAGGCGCAGAGTGTCGCCATGCTCGGAGACTACTCGATCGAAACGAACGGCGTTCCGATTCTCCCAGAGGAGTCGGTCATGAGTGCCATCGCTGCGATTGACGGTGTGCCACAGGCTTCGGACTTCGTGGACTCGGACGAGGACGTGTCACCTATCGGCCATGCCGTCCAGCCTTCGCACGTGAACCGAAACTCGCGCACGCCTGGTATGCCACCGTCGATTGACGACAAGCCAGACGTGCCACGTGAGTCTGTGCGCCTGACGATGGACGGCGGTGCGGAGCCCATGATGAAGAGCCAGCCAGTTGGCACGCTCCACGAGCTGTGCACCAAGGGCAACTTGCGCAGTGTGATGCAGCACATCAAGGTCAATGGCCCGGACGGTCTCATCCAGCGTGAGGCCAACCACGGCCAGACGTGTCTGCACCTTGCGGTCAAGAGCGGCAACGTGCAGCTCGTCAAGCACATTCTGGAGCAGTACGAGCCAATCGACGAGATCATCAACGTCGAGGACGACAAGGGCAACACTGCGCTCCACTTTGCCGCCACCAAGACCCCTGGCATGGTGCACCTGCTGCTGGACAACGGCGGCAGTGCCAACGTCAAGAACTCGCGCAAGCTCACGCCGTTGATCATCTCGGTGATCACCTCGCGTGACGACAGCATCATCATCCCACGCATGCTGCTCAAGTACGGCGCGAACCCGAACGACATGCACGACAGTCAGACTGTCATCCACACCGCCATCGGCAGCGGTATGCTCAACATTGCCGGAGCTCTGGTCCACGCCGGCGCCAAGATGGATGTCGAGGACTCGGAGGGCAAGAGCGTCTACGAGAAGCTGGACAAGAAGTCGATCCGCTTCTTGATCTCGCACATTTACTTCCCGCCGACCTACATCAACGAAAAGGAACGCACGGACTGCATGGTGTGCCGCAAGAAGATCAAGTTTGGCCACCGCAAGAGCAACTGCACGCACTGCGGTCGTATGTGCTGCACCGAGTGTAGCAGCCTCATGGTGGAGATGCACAAGTTCCCGATGGGCTTCCCAGGCCGCGTGCGCAAGGGCTCGGCCGTGCGGGACCTCAAGAAGGTCTGCAAGACGTGCTTCGGCGTGTTCAAGGAGCGTGGTGACACTCCACAGAAGGAGGAAAGCCGCTTCTTGAACCGCGTGATCGGCGTCGAGTGGGACGAAGTCAACCCGAACAAATTGCAGAGCCAGCGAGATGCTGGCCGTCGCGGCAACAAGGATTATTAAACGGATCCCTCAAGGTGCCGACACGTATTACCCAGAAAGCTAAATCAAAATCACACATCAATTCTCTAAAAACGCACTGGGCTGTTTGTTTGGACACTATCCGTAGCCTGACTGAGGAGATTAACGTCGCCGCTGGGTTTGTATGGTAATGGTACACGCGTGGAGCTATTTGAAAATCCCTGCTGGATTTATCGGCTAAACGATGCCGAAGGCGAGCGAGCGGACGAGAACTCGGAGATTCGTTCCAGGTTGCCGAGCAGGCGATCCAGTTCCTGGGCTGACGAAGACACGACCGACGAGTTGCTGGTCTTGGGTGTCGTGGCACCGCGTGCAGTGGGCGAGACCGTGCGTGGGAATGAGGAGTATCGACCATCGCGCGGCGACGACGTTTTGCGCGGCTCGGGGTGGAAGTTGAGCTGCTTCATCGAGGAGATCGTTTGCTGCAGACGCGCGATAGTCGCGTTCTTCTCATTGATGTCACGCAGCAGAGTCTTCTCGTTCGCGAGGAACACAGTCGCTCGCTTGCGTTCGTCGTCGAGCTGCGCTTGGACTGCCTCGATTTCCTCCACGAGCTCCGTGGTGTGCGACTCGACGGTCGACTTCATCTGCTCGTGGCACTTCATGAGCATCGACACACGCTTGATGGCCTCGTCACGCTGGCGGTGCAACGCATCCTTCTCGCTCAGAGCTCGCTCAAGCGAACGCTTCAGCTGGTGCACCTCACCCTGGTAGCTCTCCTTGAGTGACGTGAGTTCCTGCATCCGACGCTTCATATCTTCAGATGAATCCGTGTCTCGACCCGCTCGTCGCTGCACTGAAGCAAACGCTCGATCCATTTCCTTCACTTTTTTCTTCTCACCCTTGAGCTGCGTTTCAAGCGCAACAATATCCGTCTCGTAGCCCTTCAGCTGCTTCATGAGAGCCACCACCTTGTCTCCCAACTCGGCATTTCGGGATGAAGCGTCTTCGATGCGGTTCACGAGCTTCGTCACTTGTTCTTCGAGCATACGACGCTCACGAAGGAGCTTTCGCTCACGCTTCGACTTCTCCTCTTGGCTCGAGCGGATTGTCGCGTTGGCGTCATCTAGTTCTCGCTCCAGTCGACGAATTCGCTCTTGAAGACGACACATTTCGTGTGAGGCGGCTTCCAGCTCCAGCTCCTTGCCGGAGATCGTCATCTTCAGGTCTTCGACATCAGCGTCACGCTTGGCGGTTTCATCTTGCAAAGCGATGATCTTCGCGTGTTGCTGGGCCTTCTCTGTCTTCAGCGACGTGATGACTTCTTGCAGCCTCTCTGCATTCTGCTGCTCCATCGAGATGCGCTTCTCGAGCTGAGTTCGTAGGTTCGACGCTTCCAACTCGTGGTTCTTCTTCTCCTGCTCCAACCAATACGCCTTCGTCTCCAGTTGCTTGGTGGTGTAGACACCTTCCTCCTTTTGCCGCAGGTCTTCATTCAAATCCTCAATCTTTTTCCGCAGTGAGTTCACAACCTTGTCTTGCTGTCCCTTGACGTCTTCCAGTTCACCCACGACCGCATTTCGTCGAGCCTCACTGGTGGCAAGTGCCTGCTTTGCCTCAGTCAGCTGCTGCTGCAGTTCCTCCACTTGACGGAGCAGCGAGGCGGCCATATTCTCGTCCTCCAGCAGCTCCTTGAAGCCATAATCAAGCTGCTCTGCCAGAGACGATCGAGCGTCGAGCAGTTGCTGGTACTTGCGCTCTGCGCTAGTCAGCTCGGCCTCAAGACGCTGGATCGTAAACTTCAGCGAGCTGACTTCTCGCGAGGAGTGCTGCTCGTTCGACTCCTTTTCCAGTATCTCGTCCTGTAGCCGGTGAACGAACCGCTCCTTCTCCGCCAATCGTGAGCTCAGCATTGTGATTTCCTTGGACAGGGAGGATTTTTCAGACAGCAGCGCGTCCTTTTCGTGCTTGAATTCCGCTCGCAGACGCTCCTTCACGCCGGCAATTTCACTCCGCAGCGTCGACACCAACACGCCGTGGTCCTTTGTCATGAGTCGAGTCTTGGTCGCATCCAGATCCTTGCGCACGCTCTTCAACTCTCGTTCCTTGGACGCCACTTCACTCTGCAAGTCCACTTTTTCTCGTTCCAGTTGGCTGATCTGACTGCGCAATTCATGGCGCTGCATCTCGCGTTCCTGCCTAGACGATTCGTCAGATGTCAACAGCTTTTCTCGCATCTCTAGCAGCTCCGTCGACTGCTGCAGCTGCTGCTTCAGCTCTCGAATATCGGCGATCTTCTTCTCCACTTCTAACCGCAGCGACGATGCGTCGGTCGTCGCAGTGAGAAGCTTCGTCTGGAGCTCTTTGATGGTCGATTCCTGTTGGCTGTTAGTGGCCTCCGCGTCTCGTAGACGCTGCTGCAGCTCGCGCAGTTCGTTCCGCAGCTTGTGTTCCGTGGCATCCACTTCCGCCTTGTGGTTTGTGTGCTCCTGCAACAGCGTCTGCACTTCTCTTCTCAGTCGCTGGTTCTCTTCACTCGCCGTGTGCATGTTCTCCTGATCCCGTCTCAACGCCTGGTACTCGCGCGTCAACTGCGTGATCTCCTGTGACTTCTGACGCACTTCCTGGTCCACTTCCAAAGCGCGCGTCTGCTCCTCGGCGTCCTTGCGCTGCATCTTGAGT
>JAADXB010000222.1:0-18721 GCA_023337495.1 Pythium diclinum | reverse complement strand
GTAGAAAGAGCACCATGTCGATCCTCGTAAATGAACGCTCGGAAAACCTCAATTTTGCAGAATACAGTTTTCCGATAAATCATGTTTAGCCTAAATAACCTAAAAATATCAAACCTCAGAAGCGATCAAACAGGTCACGAGGTTAAATAATTCCTAGGTTTTACTGAGCAGCTCCAATTGAGCTCCGCGTCCCAGTCACCAGTCATTCGCAGAGCCAAACTCCAACAGCCCAGTCCAGCCGAGACAACAACAGCAACGAAAGCAGTCTTCATCCTGCCATCGTCCCGGAACAGCAGACCTGCCTGAGGCAATGTTCGACTATGTATGCGTGAGCTATCGCTCTCTGTCTGGAAGTGCCCATTTACCAGCAGTCCATCCTTACCAAGTGATGCTTCTGTTAAAACTGGGGCCAATACCAATCTCCATGCGGCTTGGCGAGTCCTTCCTCGTGCGCTTCTGCCGTGCGACTTGGTGGCGCAGTGCCCTCTCTTCGGGGAGATTAGTACTGTCGCTGCTGTCGGGCGGTGGTCGTGCGCGGTGTGGCGTTGCCTGGTTCTCCAGGTCTCTGACGCCACACTGCAGAGGGGGTCGCATGGGACATCCTATTATACCATCAACCATTACTGTAGCTAGAGTTTTTCGGCATGTGTGTATGTCTGTGGTGCACTATTTTACTTTCCATCTCTCCGCGCTTCTTCCTTGCGAGAGATGATATACGCAGTGCACAAAGCGAACTCTTGGCGGCATGTCCACGGCACCAGACCACGGCGCTCGCGCCTGCAGTCTGTCATGTCTGATGTACCGTCGAACATTCATCATTTCCCACTCGTAAGATCGATCAATCACTAGGATTTCCATCACTACTGTATCTCATGACACGAGTTCCCATGGAGGAACGATGTGTCGTTTTGGCCTCGAAGAGGCAATTCAGTAATCAAATGTCAGAGGCATTTCACACGGCACTGTTCTGAAGCATGAATCGTTGAGTTGATACATATCAGTTATTGGAGGTGAGGGACCTCGTCTCCGATACGGATCTGTCAGTTGCCGAAATGACGCCGCGTGTTGCTGACATGGACGCTGCAGCGACGCTCGCTACCGTACATGACGCGCTGCGCAAGTGGCAGCAGCTCCACGTGCTGAAGCATCTCGAATCCCACGCGTCGTCGCCATTGGAGCAGCAACTGCTCCACTTTGAGTCGTGGTACCCTGGAGGTGTGGACAGCTACCTGCGCACAGCCACGCAGCTCTACCGCGAACAGCTAGGCGAGCCAGTGGATTCTACAACTGAAAGCAATGCGAGCGACCCATTTGCGGCGTGGAAGCCGTCGATTCCAGTGGATTCGTATGGACTTTTGAGCGTCGAGGCACCGAAATTCCGAGAACTCGAAGCCCAGGGGCTCCAACACGCCGCCAACTCAGCGTTTGTGGTCGTCGCCGGTGGTCTGGGCGAGCGTCTGGGCTACAACGGCATCAAATTGGCGCTTCCTGTGGAGACGGTGACGCGAGCGAGCTATATCCAAGTGTACATCCAGCATATTCAGGCTCTGCAGAAGGAGATTGGCACCCCTGGCCTCGCGATCCCGTTGGCGATCATGACCTCGGACGCCACGCACATCGCGACGCAAGACTTCCTCCAGCAGCACGGCTACTTTGGATTGCCTCCGTCGCAAATCACGTTGCTCAAGCAAGACACTGTGCCGTGCTTGGATGCTGTCGCGAATCCGAAGTTTCCGCTGCAATTGGTGTTAAGCTCAAGCGAGGCGGAGGAGGCTACGACGACAGTCGTGATGAAGCCGCATGGCCATGGCGACGTCCACACGCTGCTTCACACAAGTGGACTTGCTCGTAAGTGGCTGGAAACCCAGGGGAAGCGCTACATCCACTTCATCCAAGACACGAACGCGCTCATCCTTAACAGCACTCTGCCATTGCTGGGTGCCAGTGTCGCCAACCAGTGGAAATGGGCCTTCACAGTCGTGCCACGCAAGGCCAAGGACGCCTCCGGTGGGATCGTGGACTTCAAGAACGCCGCGACTGGTCAGAGCGCACTGTTTAATGTGGAGTACCACGAACTCGACCACTTCCTGCGAACCCAAGCCGGCGACGCCTTCCACGACGGCGACACCAACGATCCGACCACAGGGTACTCCCCCTTTCCAGGCAACATCAATCATTTCGTTGCGGAGCTGGGGTCGTACGTTGAAGTTTTGGAAGCTTCTCGAGGCAAGACGCCGGAGATCTTCAACCCCAAGTACCGTGCCGACCACGAGGCGCTGTTCAAGTCCCCGGCTCGCCTTGAGTGTATGATGCAGGACTTCCCCAAGCTGCTCGTGGCCTCGACGCCTAGCGTGGGCAGCGGCTCCATTGGCTTCTTGTCGTTCCCTGCTTCGCTTGTCTACTCTCCGTGCAAGAACGACACTACGAGTGCTGCGGCAAAGGCAGCCTCGGACATCCCTCCGCAGTGCGCGTGCTCTGCTGAGCACGACGTGTACTCGTTGAACAAGGCCAAGCTCACGCAGATTGGAGTGCACTTCACTGACCCGGACAACCAGATCGCTGGGGCGAGACCTGCCTGGCTCGGTATCCCAGTGGCCGCCAGTACTACAGGACCACACGCCACGTTCTCGTCGTCGTTTGGCGTCTCGCTCGATTCTCTGCAACGCCGCTTCCCAACGCCGTCACAGGTTTCGATTTCGCATCGCTCAACGCTGGTTGTTCAGGGCCCAGGCGCCAGCGGAGTCACGATTTCATCGCTCAAGCTGGATGGCGCGCTCAAGATCACGGCTTGCGAAGGCGCGATCGTGGAAGTGCAGGGCCTGCAGGTAACCAATGCCGGCTACGAGTATGTCGAAGTGGATTCGTCTTCGCAAGACCCCGTTGACGTCATGCGCGGCTACATTTTGAAGGCGCGGGATGTGCTGGAGCTTACGTTCGACCAGCCAAGACGATACGTTGTTCAGAGCGACGGTACCATCGAAACTGTTGCGTTGTAAAAACTTGCTAGTAGCATTCATTGATTCGTTAAGCGGAAGTAGCCATCGTGTAAGTGAATATGAAGAAAAAATCTCGGATAAACATCCCCACTGACCGTCACACCCATCGTTCTTGACATCTTGATGGTCGTATTTACTCGTCTTCCCACTGGCTCGCGAGCTGGTTGCGTGCCTTGGAGCGGAAGCCGTTGCTGCTGGGCTCTTCCACATCGCTCAGGCTGCTGGCTTCCGACAACGGGGTGATCGCACTGATGTCGATCGCCACGCCGCCACGAGATGTAACCTGTCGCTCGTGGAGCTGACTCGCACCACTGCCGCTCCCCAGATCGATAAAGCCGCTCGATACACCGCCACCACCGCGTTCATCCGCCATCAGTCCTTGTTTCTCGTAAAACTGGGCACTGCTGCTGCCTCCACCGCCGGTCGATCCGCCGGGGAAGAGTACCGGCTCGTTCGATCGCAACAGCTCCTTGAAGCGACGCTCGCGAGCTGACATGAGCACTGAGATCCACTGCGGCACACGCGGAAGACGCGTCATCGTCAAGTACGCGCCGCAAATGAGCACGTGCTCGAGGACGAGAATCACGAGCAAACGCCACGAAATGTGAAGACAGCCAAAATCCGGACCGAAGATGAAGTCGTCCAGCGTCTTGCCCTGCTTGTTGAGCTGGTTCTCGATGTCTCGCACGCACGTGCCGTCGAAAAACTCGAGTGAACCAGTCGAGATACAGATCAAGAGCACGTTCACGATCACCGCGACGTACGCGTAGACTGTAAGGATGCCTCGCCAGCCGCCGATACCGTTTGCCTTGCGTGGAATCGGTCGCTTGAGCGTCTTGCAGAGTCGGTAGCCGTCCGTTCGCTTCTTCAGCGAGTTGATCAGGAAACACGCGAGTGGCATTGGAGGCCACAAAATGGAAAACATGACTGTGAAGCCGTACTGGACCGTCAGCGCGTGGAAATCATTGTACGGATCGTACGTGTCCTGCTCGCTTTCGAAGAGAATCTCACGTGCCTTCTTGTTGAGGACTTCGATCTGCGCTGGCGTGTACTCGAGGTAGCGTGCGTTCGACTTGTTGCCGAAGTGAGACGACGTCTTGCCTTCGTAGTCCAACGAACCGAGAATCTTCATCGAGCCTGAAGCCATCACGCGCTTCTGGGCGGCAGCGTCCGCGGCAGCGCGCGCGTGTTCACGGCGGTTGCGCACGAGAATCGGTGCGATCACTTGGAGCGCGATGTTGAGACTTTGCGTGACCAGAATCGGCGTGACAAACATGGCACTCAAGTCGACGTGGTGGCGATCGAACGTGAAGTAGCCGACACATTCGATACAAGTCGCGTCCTTCGGGCCGATCGGACAAATAATACACGTGCCGTGCTGGTCGACGTACGGGCCAAAGCAGCAGTTCATCGCGTCGCCGTACACGAGATGGTTGAGGGAGTTCATGAGATAATCGCCGAATCCTGGGATCACGAACACGAACGCGAGCGAGAAGAACCACGTGTAGTAGTTGAGGAAGTCGAGCAGGAATAACTTGCGGATGAGTGCCTTCTCGTACTGCTCCTCCGTGCGGTAGTTCTCCCAGTGCGTGAAGAGTGCGCCCATCTTGGTCACGACAATGTTCCACTGGATCACATCCACGAAGATGCCGAACACCATACCTTCCAGTAGAATCAAAAACCACTGCGTCGAAAAAATGTGGCTCACTGGGTACTTGGCCTTGAGGATCTCGTAGATCGTCACCCAGACTGCGACCAGCACGAGCATGATCGCAGTCTGTAGCAGCATGAATAGCGCCACACAAAACAGCTTGGGCAGTCGACGCCACGCCGGGTACACCGTCTCGAGCTCGCCTGTGAGGGAGTTTACTCTCTTTTCACCGTGGAAGAACTTGTTCGGGTACTCGATCTGCTTGACGTCGAGCTTCTTGTTCCAGTCATATTGCATCGCGGCGTTCTTGCGGTCCCACGACTTGAGAAACGAAAATGACCACAAGACCGACACGCCAAAGCCCCAGAACGGCAGCAGCCGCATGTAGGTCACCGTCGGAATCACGCCACGCAGAATCTGCATGATGAGACCGAGGACTCCGATCGGAATCAGCGAGCGGTTGTAGTAGTTGATGAACGCGAAGTAGTACGCGACCTTCTCGCCGAAGTTGTGCCGCAACGACTTGAGGATCTTGCGGTCGTCCTTCTCCGATGACGGCTTCCACTGCCACGACGTGACCCATTTCGAGATCAACTGGTCGGTCAGGCGACGGTCGTGCATAGGGAACATGTCGTGGATCCACGTGTGGGTCATCGAGATCTTGGCGCGCTGCTCGATGATATAATCGACGATCTGAACTCGCTCAGCCGGCGTCGGAGGCGCTCGTCGGTCCACGAGGTCTTGCTCCAAGTCGACGATCGAGCCGTGTTCCATCCACAGATTGTCTCGGAAGTGCGTCACGTAGGCGTTCACGATCTCGTCGGTCGCGCGGATCAGCAGGATGAAGAACTCCGAGTTCATTTCGTCTTTGGCGTGGCCACCGTCGATAATGTCGACAAAGAGACCTTCGCCCACGAGCTGGTCGACGATACGACGGTGCTCGTCTTCACTCTCTCGATGCATGGGTGCACTGGCCATACAGAGCCGACGGAAGCCGCCACGCTGTTGAGAAGCCGACGAGTGCGCGTCGTTCACTGGACCCGAACAGCCACCGCCACTGCCGCAGCAGCCACAGCCACAAATCCAGTTCCACCACTGGGACAGGACCGACGGGATCTTCACGCTGCGCTTCACGATAACAGCGAAGTCGTACGCTGGCTGGCGTCCGCTCTGGATTTCTTCGGGCTTGAGGTACCGGAACTTTCCTTCCTTCGCAACCGACTTGGGCAGTGTGTAGCTGGCTTGCTTCTTCGCAGTATTGCCGCTCGTACCCATAGAAGACGTCGCTGTGGACGCCGTCGCGATGCTTTGGCGAAGCGACGACGCGGACGAACCGCGGTGGCGCTGATTCATGGCTGACTCGGACCGCGGCGAATCTTCGGCATTGTCGTCGTGGGCTACGGAAGCAACAGGCACAAGAGAAGTCGTCGAGTTAACCAATGCCAGCGAGTCGCGAGGCGTCTCGTCATCGTCATCCGTGAGTGGCAACCCCAAGTACGGACGCCGCAGAGGAGCTCCCGCGGCGGAACGACTACCAGAGACAGACAAGGAAGAGCTCAGTCGCCTACCTCCTCCTCCAGCGGCCGCGGGGGCTCCTCCGCTGGGCCGGCGCTTGCCTTGGGCACTGGATCCGGTCGCCGATCCGGCGCTGGGCCGGCTGATCGACCGCCGCTTCTTCTTCTTGACGGCAGTTCCGCTCAGACTTCCAGAGTCCGTCGACTGCGCATCCACCTCTTCGTCCTGGTCCTCTTCTGCGGCGGCTCTAGGCGCCAGCGCCTCGCTGTCGTCGTCCATCATGCGCATACTCATGATGGATCTCTTCGCGTTGTGGCTCCTCCTTTTTCCTGGTTTCTTTTTGCAGTTCGAGGTGTTTCTACGCTTTTGCATGCACCCGTAAAAGTACGAATTCGTATTTAGACGGAGATGAGAAATCAGCTTCGGGCATGATATTGATTGTGAAAGGCTGAGACACGCCTGATCCGTCAATAATCTCATAATTGTGGGTGCTACGTACATCGGTATATCATTTGTCAGAGGATATCACTTAACAAAGGCGTTAGTACGTTCTTTGGATCTTCCACTAAGTTCGCATGCTAAACGTCCCAAATGGGTTCATTATTATTCGACACCACCATGACTACTGGAAGAAGGCGTCCTCGACCTCGTGGAGGTTGCGCAGCACGTCTTCGCGGCCCATGTGGAACATCTTGACGGCCCAGTCGGCGTTGGTGGTCACGAGGATCCACGTGGGGGAAATCCAGCGCCACTTCCAGATCTGGAACACCTTGTGAGGGCCGTCTGGGTGCGCCAGTGGGGTGTTGTTCGACAGCCCACCGTCGACGAATTTCTTGCCACGGAAGCTCGAGACCAGCGACGTCGTGTACAGCGGCACATGGGCCGACGTGAGCATGGCGTCGACCATCTCCTCGTTGTTTTCGAAGGTCGTCACAAGATGATTCTGCAGGCTGGGGATCTAGTGACGAAACAAGAGATGGTCAGTTCGAAGACCAGGAAACGAGTGACGACTTGAAGAGTGCGTTCGTACCTCTGTGATGGAGAAGTACAACTTCTTGTCCACTTTCTTGTATGCGTCTGGCGGCAGCATATCCAGCATGTTGCGTTTCACCATGGGGATCCACCTGATGATCAAAACAAGTCACCATAGGTGAGAAACTGGTCGCTCCTACTCATAGTACAGTACCCTAGACAATGAATTCCGACGTACTTGCCGAGACCTGCGTACGAGCACTGCGCAGCTTCTTCGATGAGAGGGACGTTCTCTTTGAAGAAGAACTCCTTCACATCAATGCCGAGCGCCAGAATGGTGGCGGGGAAGCAGCCAGCGGAAACGCCAGAGAAGATGACGTTCTCCAAGTCGTACTCCTCCTGCAGCACGGACGCGACCCCAAGAAAGTAGTTGTACATCCCACCACATCCACCGAAACCGATTTGCGCGATGTCGTTCTTCAGCGTGAGCTTCTTGCGCTGCTTGCTGCCCGTATGGCGGTGCTGCAGATGCCACGGCAGGATCGTGCGGGGCGGTCCATGGAGTGGACTTGAGCTGCCGGACTCGCTCAGCTTGCGATGCTGCTCATCCAGGAGGTCGTCTTCGGCGGCATCCGTACGCCAGAGCTGGTCCATGGTCCCGTCTTCTCACGACGCGTACAGCGCTCTGCTGTCTGCGGTCCCGCTGGTCGATGGAGCTGCTCACCAGGGAGTCGAGATGCATGCGAACTTCACAAGGGACGCGCGCTGCGTCGGCGGTTCAGCGGGTCCATTGTCAAGCTGCCAGACGGTTTCAACGGGAAGGTCCCGAATCATCAAAGTACCAGATACCGGGTACAAGCGAACTTAACGGTTTAGTACACGCCCCAGACAAGAATACGATTTGTGACCGCGGCGTATTTTGCGACGTGCAACATGAACGACACCAGCGCCGTGAGAGCATGCAAGTTTTAACTACGCAGGCTTTAAAAAGCCTGCGTTGTGGAGCCCACGAGCAAGACATATCGATGTACTGTACACAGCTCTTCAGAGCTCTCGACCGTGTAGACTGTGCATACGAATGACGCAGCTTGTCGTTGAACTTCCGTCGCGACTGTTGGATGGCTTGTTGACTTCGCCAACACAGAGGAACGAATCCGACACAGCGACGTCCGTGTCAACCACCGATCCACTTCCTTGATGCTGCGATGGCGTTCACCAGGAATGCACGGAGGGCAGCGTTGAAAGCTTAGTCTTGATGGTCGGCATCCGTCTTGGTGTAGTTTGTGTCTCACCGAAAGATCCCTCAAGAATTGGGCGGACAGCTTGTGGCTCGAGCCGATGCATCCACGGCAACATGTGCAACACATCCACTGAACGTATTTATCAACTTGAACATGCTGAAGTTCACGGAGACACAGAATAGTGAAACGGATGAGATCTCGTAAGTGTGTTGTGGGATGCCGTGGATCCACGTCACGTCAACGAAGTGAGCGATGCCCCTGTAGCCATCGCCAGCCACGTCCGTAGTGGCGTGCGCGATCTTCATTTGTTCGTCGCATCGCCCCCATCCCATCCGGGTGAGTGGGTCACGATGGTCCGCCCTCATCGCCACCTCGAGCTCTACAGTACGGTCGTGTCGCGAAGATTGCCAGCAAGATCTGCCTGCCTCACATCCTCACGTGTCCCCACACAGGATGAACCCATCGGCGATCCTGAGCTGAACTCTTGGAGCTGTTCGATTTTCACCCAATCAAAAGCGCGTAATTTATAGGACGCAAGAAAGCAGCCAGCATTTCCATCAAATGCAGTGTTTCACGCACACTATGCCAGGGAGCTATCCATCAACGACGCCGTGCTAGAAAGTGAACAAGTATACATACACACGAACGAGCACGAGTGTCTATGACTGAAGTCGATTGACGACACGCACGATTGTCCTCAATATGCAGAAGCGCACTCGCTCGCATGTTTGGAACCCAAGGCGTACCCAGCGAACCGAATTTTTCTTCTTGAAATATTCATCTGGGAATATCGGTTTAGCCGGGGTTGTCTGTCAAACCCGCCTCCAGCTGCCCGTGACGAGTCACCACGAGTGCGAGGAAATGGGTTCCGGAATCCGCGAGCGAAATGCTGGAACCGAAACCACAGTTGCGTTCTCTCTCTCCTCCTGCTCTCCCCCATGCCTGCTCTCCCCTCTCCCCTGTTCCCCCCTGGTCTTGTCGATTGATTTTGTTCCCTCCTCGTTCCCCTCTTGTTGCCTTGGGGGGACTCAGACTCTCCACGGGGGAGAGAGGATGGGCTCAGATGTATAGATCTGATGACAACGCTCCTCATCTCTATCGGATCTCCTCAGTTGGATCCGAATAGTGGCCCCTGCTGTTCTTCCACTGTGGTCTGTCTGTGGAAGGCCCCCAGACAAGCGCCGGGACTGAGATGGCGGCGACACAACACTCCACAGAGTCTCACACTCACACACAGACACACACAGTCACAGCGCGACACCACACACACAGGCAACGCGATCCACGCGCGCGCAGACAGACACACAGCCAGCCACCGGATCATCCGCGCACAACGCAATTCGACTCGCACTGCTCAGCAGCTACAGCACCACGCCACTACAGCGACTAGCACTGCATTAGGCTTCTCGCTACAGCCTCTGCCGCCGGTGACCAGTCAAACCAAATCTCCATCCGTCAGCACAGGCACAGGCACAGACTCGCGGTCTCTCTGTCCGTCCGTCCCTTCTCAACGTCCAGCTACCGTAGCTAGCAAACGATAGCGAACATGACAGTGAACTCGCCGTCGCGCTCGAGCCGCCGCGACTCGTGGGAGGCGTCCATGCAGCAGCAGCAACAGCAGGAGAACAACGACATCACCAACGGCATTGGCTTTGGCCAGAGCACGACGCCTGTGCGCGGACGCTCGCCCGTGTCGCAGAAGGCGCGTCGCAGCGTCACGCCGCCGCGCTCGGGAGGCGAGAGCGACGACGAAGACGGCGACTTCGACGACTACGATTTCAACGACAATGACAGCGTGTGCAGCGGCAGCGAGGAGCCGTCGCAGCCAGGAAAGGGTACGTGGACGCGCGAGGAACACCGCAAGTTCCTCGAGGCGATCAAGATCTACGTGAACGGTCCGTGGAAGCTGGTCGCCGAGTACGTCGGCACGCGCACTGTGCGCCAGACCATGACCCACGCACAGAAGTACCGCCAAAAGGCGGCGCGTCGAATCCGAGGGCTGCGCACCAAGCAGGCGATTATGCGCATGCACCACGGCCACGAAGTCAGCGAGGAGTCGATGGTCCAGGAACAGATCCGCACGATGCTCGGCCAGTCGCGCCACGCGTACCTGCCGCCTGATCTCGTCGCGACGCTCAGCAACTCGCCGTACGGCAGCCCTGTTGGCAGCCCGTACATGCCCAGCAGTCCAGTGATGCCGCGTAGTCCACTGATGTCACCAGCGATGCCTGGAAGCCCCGTGATGAATGGAGACCCAGGCATGTTCGCCCACGATCCCATGTCGATGGGGATGCCTCCGAGTCTGCTGTCTTCACGGCTGGAAACGCCACTGTCGATCACGATCCGCTCTGCTCACATGGGTGGTGAAGACTCAATGCCCGTGTACGCGCCGGCCACGCCGCCTCCTTCGTACGGCAGCTCTCCAGCGACGTCGCCCGTTTCTGCGCTGACGAACCGCATGGCCATGCACGGCCTGGCGTCGCCAGTTGCCCAGCACCAAGGCGGCGGTGGATTCGAAGCCGATATCTTCGACGGCTTCGACACGACGCCGTCGTTTGACGACATGAACGAGTCGCAGAGTCTCGGCCACATGGACCACTCGTCGCAGTCACTCGGCCACATGGACCACTCACAGCAGTCGCTCGGGCCGATGGACTCGTCGCTCGCTCACATCATGAACCCCGTGTCGCTTGAAGACGCAAACGTTCTCATGGAGGTGCTGTTTGACGGGCCTTCCTCGCTCAAGGACGAACCGCAGGATACGCGCTTGATGCCACAACAGAACCAGTTTGACATTGATATTTAAGGACACGAGACCCGAAGCAACGAAAAAGACAAGTCGAGCTAAGCGATCCATCCATCCATCCACGTAGGATATCATACGATACTGTCGATGGTATGGACGACGCTACCGGTACCATGTTTGGATGAAACTGCGCAAATACATTTCTACGACGCAAATAGGTTTCTTTGTACCCTACGATCCATCCATCCCCCTCTTGTGGCTGTTGGAGTCCTTTTCTTCCGCCTCGACTTGCCACTCCATAACAATCAGCGCAAGACACCGACAATGGGGCTACTGGGCAAGGTGTTCGGGCTGGAGAAGAAGGGCAAGATCGTGCTCAACGTGGACAAGCCGTCGTACATCGCAGGCGAGCTGGTCGTCGGCACGATCCACATCAGCGTCTTCGAGCCGATCGAGTGTGACGGTGCGTAACAACGTGCGTTAAGTGAGACCGATACGATGTGTTGATCTAATGGCTCGAGTTCCTTTTACTAGCGGTGGTGTTGAAGGCGACGGGTAAAGAGAAGGTCAAGTGGGTGGAGGAACGCACGGAGACGGACGGCGAAGGCCACAGTCACACCAAGCGCGAGCACCACGACAAGGAGCATGAGTTCTTCAAGCAGAAGGTGCGGTATTCAATGAGTGTGCTTTGTTGTGGTGCCGTCAAATACTAATCAACGTGCGGATGGATACACAGATCGTGCTGTCGTCGATGACGCAGACGTACATGCCTGGCGAGTACATGTATCCCTTCGAGTATCAGCTTCCAGCGGATCTTCCTGGAGTGTTCTTCCTGCACAATTACTCATCGGCAAACGTCCACGATCTCACGTGCAAGATCAGCTACAAACTCAAAGCCACGCTCGACGTCGGAGGTTTCCTGGCCAAAGATCTCAAAGCCACACGCGAGCTCGTCGTCCACGAGCAGCTCACGCAAAGCATCCAGCCAAGCCACGACTCGACCACACAGAACGTTCGGTTCCTGTGCTGCATCGACAAAGGCTCCTGTGCCTTGGACGTCGCGATGGACAAGAACGTGTACCTAGCGGGTGAGACCGCCCAGATCCACTGCAAGATCCAAAACGGCTCGCAAGTCGACATCACGGCCATGCGCTGCAAGCTCTTCCAGGACATCCACTTGAACGTCCACGGCCACGCGAACCGGTTCTCCCGACAGCTCTGCGTGCAGCAGTTCAGCGGCGTCGCGGCGAACTCGTCGCTCGAACAGCCACAGCCTTTGCCACTCGTGTACAATGGCGTCATCAACCCATCGACGACCGGAAGACTCATCAAGTGCTCGTACCACGTGGACATCGAGTGCGATATCCCGTGGTGTCCTGACGTCCACCTCAATCTGCCGGTGACGATCATCGCGCCCATGATCATGACCTTCGTCCCGTGGGGAGCCCCACCACCAGGAGCTGAGCCAGTTTAGAGTACAGCCCGTCGATCCGTGTGGGCAATCCGATAGCGTACTTTACACAGTAGCGAAGAGGGGATGGATGATACCACTTGCCGCGAAGAATACCCGTGAGCTTGGAGGTTTTTTCAGAAGCTGTGAGATCTCGGCACCTGCAGCATGGCGCACCCAGCAGGAGGTGATTTGGTAACGCACCGAGCTGGTGAGTTGGGTCCACTGGGGCCTATTGCACCCTGCACCCTGCGCCTCCTTCAGCAACGCTGTCCGATGAAGCTGAGTTGGGTGAGTTGAACGAGGGAGAGAGGGCATGAGCTTCATGGGTACAGGGTGTACCCAGTAGAGACCCCTACCCACATATCAGCCAAAATGCCAAAATAGGGTGTGAGTGCACGTTTCCAACCCTATCAATGCTCGTTGAATGATCGACTTCACCGTGAATTGTAAACATTAACCACGTTTGACCTTATTCTGCAAGTGGATCCGATCTTAATCGACGGTCTCCGCACGACCTCGCCAATCACGACAAGGCGACCGACCTGACGCCACTCACAAGCTGATGATGAGTCACGGGTGAAGCGCCACGCAGTCTCCGTCGTGTTCTCGAACGTCCGGCCGCGGCCGCAGGCGCACGGCCTTCCTTCCCTTCTCCTGAGCCGCAGAGTCTGCGGCGCTCAGCGACATAGGACTCTTCCCATTCCTCAACTTCCGACGACCCGAAGCAGTCAGTCACGACACACTCAACCACCATGGGCAAGATGGGCAAGAGCTTCGGCATCGGCAAGAAGGGCAAGATCTCCATCGCGCTCGAGAAGCCGTCGTACGTGGCCGGAGAGATCGTGCGCGGCACCATCTACGTGACCGTCCACGAGGCCATCCAGTGTGACGGTGAGTTTCCAGTCGACGTAGTTACTGTAGTTGGATTGATGAATATGTGAGACTCACGATATGCGTTTGGATCTACAGCGGTGATCCTCAAGGCGACGGGCAAGGAGAAGGTCAAGTGGACGGAGAGCAGCGACGAAGGCAGCCACGACGAAGAGCGCGAGCACGAGTTTTTCAAGCAGAAGATCGTGGTCGCGTCGTACCCGCACACCGTGAACCCGGGCAGCTACTCGTACCCGTTCGAGTACCAGCTCCCGCCGACGCTTCCAGGCGTGTTCCACATGGAGCGATACAACTCCATGTTCGTGGAGAACCTCGAGGCCGACATCAAGTACAAGTTCAAGGCCACGCTGGACGTCGGCGGCTACTTGGCCAAGGACCTCAAGGCCAACACGACCGTCGTGGTCCATGAGCAGCTCACGCAGACCATCCAGCCGAGCCACGACTCGACCTCGCAGAGCGTCAACTTCCTGTGCTGCTTGAACAAGGGGTCGTGTGATCTCGCCGTGTCCATGGACAAGAACGCGTACTTTCCGGGCGAGACGGCGCAGATCCACTGCCAGATCAACAACAACTCGCAGGTCGAGATCTCGACCATGCGCTGCCGTCTGTACCAGGACATCACGCTGAACCTGGGACACGACAGCCACAGCTTCACGCGCGAGATCGCGCAGCAGTCCTTCCCGGGCGTGGCGCCGGGCAAGAGCGTCTCGCAGCACCAGCCACTGCCGCTCGTGCCGAACGTCGACGGCTTTGTCACGCCGTCCACGCACGGCAACATCATCCGCTGCGACTACCGCGTGGAAATCGAGTGCGATATCCCATGGTGCCCGGACGTCGAGCTGCACATGCCGCTGACCATCATCGCGCCCGTCGTGCCAAGTCCGATGTACGCGCCGCCTCCGACGTCGGGTTATGTCGCTCCTGCGGCCGGCTACGCGGATCCTGCCAGTGGTTACGTCCAGCAGGCGTAAGCTAGCAACAAAACAAAGTGAAGTCGTAATAAATGAAGCGTAACGTTGACGATCAACAAGTGAAAGCGTGAGTGGCGTTTGATTAACGTGAGACTTTCCCTCGTGTCTCGTACTAGAAGTTCTTGCTTGGTGGTTGTTGGTGCCGGCGCTGAAATCTTCAGAAGAGTTGACGACCCTCAACAGAAACTCTTGAACTGGTCCGCTGCTTACGGTGTCAAGCCGATAAAACGCCAATGAGCTGCTCGCGTGCGGGCGCCTGGTAATCAAAGCCAGGACTTTGATGACTCTTGGGCTGTGAGTTGCAGTTGAAGCAGAGTTTTTCCACTTCCGAAACCTCTTATAATCCATCAAAGGAGACCTTCCATCAGTCATCTGCTGCATGTCGCGGGGTGAAAATACTCTATTAACTTATTAAACGGGATGGGCCATCGATTTTTTAATCGATTTCTCAGGTCCATCAACCTAGAGCTGGTCGTGATAATGAAGCTCACAAGGGACTGAACACGGCAGGAATCCCACCGCCACGAAGGTTCCAGTTCCCAGTTCCAAACTAGCCACGACCATGGCTCCGCACGCGATCGTCCTCACGCCCAAGCGAGAGGAGCCGTCGCCCTCGGAGGTCTACGTGACTCTACCGGATGCCCCGCCGTTGCTATCGCCTCCTGCGTCCTCTGGCTTCAAGCGCGTGCATCTGCGGCCTTCCTCTGACGAAGATGAGAACCCCAGCGCCTTCCCCAGCAACGCCGTCACCACGTCGCGCTTCACGTGGTACAGCTTCCTGCCGCTGTTTTTAATCGCGTCGTTCTCCAAGATCGCCAACCTCTACTTCCTGCTGGTCAGCGTGTTCCAGATGATCCCGTCCATCTCGCCCACGGGCGGCGTGCCCACGCAGCTCTTCCCTCTCGTCGCTGTGCTGCTGATCGACGCCGTGTTCGCAGCCGTGGAGGACTATCGCCGCCACGCCGACGACGCAAGAGCCAACGCCGCCCCCACGCTGATCTACCGCCACAAAGACCAGAGCTTCCAGCCAGCGCAGTGGAGAGACATCCACGTCGGCGACGTCATCCAGATCTGCAACCACGAGACTGTGCCGGCCGATGTCGTGGTTCTGTCGGTTGCCCCGTCGAAGGCCCTGGGCGTTTGCTACGTGGAGACCAAGAGTCTGGACGGCGAGAGCAACTTGAAGCTTCGCGAGGCGCCACGCGTCACGCGTCGTCTCTTTGAGAGCGAGGCTGCCATCGCGATCGCACCAAGCGGACACGTCGACATGGAACAGCCCAACAGCGACGTCCACTCGTTCTCTGGCACGCTGTTCCTCCAGGAGCCAAAGTCCGACGGGATCGGAATGGACAGCGTGCCGCTGTCGATCAAGAACGTGCTGCTGCGAGGCAGTAAACTGCGCAACGCCGACTCGGTCTACGGACTCGTCGTCAACACTGGCACGGACTGTAAAGTCCTCCGCAGTTCACTGGAGGCGTCCGCCCCCACCAAGTCGTCGTCGCTCGAGGCCGTGACGAACCGCCAAGTGCTGGTGGTGGTCGTACTGCTGGCAGGAGTGTGTCTTGTGGGTGCGATCACCGACAACTCGTCGCTGGCGGACCTGAACTTCCTGTCAGCGTTCGTTCGGCCCGACAGCGCCGACAAGAGTCTCGTGGAGACGTTCGCGTACTACCTCACGATCCTCTGCGACCTCGTGCCCATCACTTTGTACGTGACGATCACAGTCGTGCGAGCGTTGCAGTCGTTCTTCATGACGCGGGATCTGGATATGTACGACGCAGCCAGTGACACGCCACTCACAGTGCGCAGCATGCAGCTGAACGAGCAGCTTGGCCAGATCTCGCACGTGTTTGCTGATAAAACCGGCACGCTCACCAGCAACCTCATGGAGCTGCGCAGGGCCAGCGTCCGAGGACGCCAGTACGACGATCTAGCTGACGCCGAGGGAGAGCTGGCGTTCTTCACGCACTTGGCGCTGTGCCATTCCGTGCTTATTGAACATTCTACTGGCCACGTCGAAGATGAAGACATCGTCTACTCTGCAGCATCTCCGGATGAGCAGGCCCTCGTATGTGGCGCGAGAGACTTTGGAGGCGTCACGTTTGTTCGCCGTGAGCCAGAGCGCGTGGAGATCCGCCTGCCCAGTGGGGAAGTTGAGGCGTATGCAGTGCTAGAGGCCTTCGATTTCACATCCGATCGCAAGCGCATGAGTGTCGTGGTTCAGAAGCAGACGTCTGACGGCAGTGAGCAGTCAGTGTTGGTGCTGACGAAAGGCTCCGACAGTGTGCTGTTCAGTCGGCTGTCACCCGACTCGCTGGCCATGAAGCACGCCACACAATCGCATCTGAAGGCCTTTGCACACGACGGACTGCGCACACTCGTGATCGCCTCGAAGGGAATGAGCCAAGTGGAATGGGAGGAGTTCGACGCTCGCTACAAACGTGCGCGGTCAGATCTTCGGCAGGTCGAAGCTCAATCACAGGGGCTTGAGAACGACATTGACACACTGCAGGATGACATGGAGCGCGACTTGGAGCTGCTGGGCGCGACGGCGATCGAAGACGAGCTCCAGGACGGAGTACCTGAGACTATCGAGACGCTGCGAGCCGCAGGCGTGACGGTGTGGATGCTCACGGGCGACATGCTGGAGACGGCCATGAATATTGGCCAAAGCTGTCACCTGCTGCACGAGGACATGCACACGCACGTCATCCGGATCGAGGCTCACGACCACAACGACCACGGACAGAGTACCCCAAGCAAAGACGATGTACTCCGTCAGCTCAACGACGCGTACACAAGTATCAGTCAGCTCAAAAATGCTGCCGGTGTCAGTGCGGACGCCGGACAGGACCACGCACTGGTGATCGACGGCGCGAGTCTCCACCTGATCCTGGGGGAACTGTCTTTCGCGTCAGACGACAAAGCCAAAGAGGACGATGCCGACATCAGTCATCTCCTGAAGGTGGCATTACTGTGTCGCGCAGTGATCGCCTGCCGCGTGTCCCCACAGCAGAAAGCTCAGCTTGTGCAGCTCGTCAAGCAAAATGTGCCCGACGCCCACACTCTCGCGATCGGCGATGGTGCGAACGACGTGCCGATGCTGCTAGCAGCCCACGTCGGTGTCGGAATCGCCGGCCAGGAAGGCATGCAGGCCGTCAACAACTCGGACTACGCGTTCGCGCAGTTCCGGTTCCTGCAGCCGTTGCTGTTGGCCCATGGGCGTTGGAACTACAACCGAGTCGCCGGTCTCATCGGCTACACGTTCTACAAGAACATCGTGTACAGCCTCTCGCTCTTCTGGTTCTGCCTCAACACCTCCTCGTACTCGGGTGCGATGTTCTACTCGCCGCTCATCCAGCAGTTCTACAACCTCATCTTCACGCTGCTTCCCATCGCGCTGTTCGCCATCCAGGACCGCGACTTGCTGCCAAAGGCACTCGTGCTGCAGTACCCAGCGCTGTATCACCGCGACAACCGCCGCAGAGCCGAGTTCACACAGCGGTCCTTCTGGACGTGGGTTACTCTGGCGGTGGTTGACTCAGTTGCGCTGTTCTTCGTGATCCTCGCGTCGTCCGTTGGTGTCATGCGGAATGCGGAGACCGTGGAGCTCACTGTGCTGTGGAGCCTCGGCTGGACCATCATGGTCACCTTCGTCACAGCTCGCTTCTGTCTGCTGGTCAACTCGTGGACTGTGATCGAGATCAGCGGCGTGGTCTTCTCGCTTGTTGCGATGCTCGCTGTCCAGATATTGTTCGACTCGCTCACGTGGACTGGCGGCGAAGACTTCAACACGTACTCGTTCCCGTGGATCCTCGCGCGGCCGCAGTTGTGGCTTGGCATGCTGCTGGCAGTCGTCGTAATCCTCGTCAAAGACGTCGCCTACGCTGTGTACGTCCGCCGCTTCCGTCCGGAATTAATCGATTTGGTGCACGAGCTGCAGTGGGATGGCGCGCAAGGTATCAAGTCTGAGCAAACAGTGGCCTAACATGAGATTCTATTGGGTGTGGACAAGGGTATCATATACTGCTTTCACGACTCGCTTCCTGTAGTTGTGGCGATAGGATCGTGAGTGGCAGCCGCAGTTCCAGGTCGGAGCTCCTGGCGATGTACGCCTCTACCTGGATGACGTAGCTTCACTGGATGACCGTGCCGTTGGTAGTCGTTGGTGAGACCAAAGACGTCGCCTACGCTGTGTACGTCCGCCGCTTCCGTCCGGAATTAATCGATTTGGTGCACGAGCTGCAGTGGGATGGCGCGCAAGGTATCAAGTCTGAGCAAACAG
>JAADXB010000221.1:0-18773 GCA_023337495.1 Pythium diclinum | reverse complement strand
TGGCGTCACAGGGTCTGGCGGACCGCTTGTGAGCCGGCCGCCAGTGTCGGAGCCTGCGTTTCCGTTTGGCGTGCCCGAGTCGGCGATGCTGATCGCTGGAGAGGACGGCGACTTCTTTCTTGTTGGAGATGTCAGCGCTATGTTCCAGTTCGGCGCCCCTCCTCCTCGTTTGTTGTTGCCAAAATCGGAAGGTGGCGGCGGTGGGTTTGTGGACCTCACAGAGACGGATGATGAAGCTGACGCTGACTCACGACCAGCGCAAGCTCAGGAGCCAGAACGGCACGACGAGACGAAGCAGACGGTGAAAGAGGAGCCCGATGTGATCGAGATCCTTGACTAAATTTTAATGCAGTTGTAGACACTCATACCTAATATTTACAAAATCTGTGTGGAGTAGTTGCCTGGAGTACAGATCAATCAATCAGTTAGATCGGGAAAGTCTTCGTAGTTCGCTGAATACGAATCCAGAGGAACAGAACGACAATGAGACTATGACGAGGGATATAACGCCTATTTTCTCGGAGGTGGTTCGTGGCATAGAGAACATGAGTGTGGTCGACACCCACAATCGCACTGCTCGTCTTGAAGACGTCCTAAAGGCGAATGAAGAGGAGCATATCTACGATCAGGCCCTGCAACTTCTCGCTAACCCGTACATGGAATGTCCGCGATCCGGCTTGCTTCGTCAATGTCAACCCAGTTTGATGTCGTTGTGAACGTCGATTCCTAATATTTACAAAATCTTTTTTTGCTAATTTGTCTCTGCGTTGTTTACCCGTCGTAGCCACTCGAGTGCCTCACACCGCTTGCCGCTGTCGGCGACGCTGCGTACTTGCCCATCTCGTCGATGTCATCGGCGCCGCTAGATTTGGGAGAAGGATACAAATGCACAAGTTCAGCGTCAAGCCCTTCCACCATCACCACCAGGGCATCCCCCGTGTCCTCCTCAATCCTTGCAAGTCCCCCAGCAAAGTCAAAGCGCGTACAGTGTCTCTTCGATCTTGTCCCACTTGTCCGTGCGTCGTAGCTGCTCCATGGCCTGATTGATCTTGTGCTTACGCCGCAGTGACTCGAGCGCCACTTTCTGACGCGCCTGCATGAGCTGCTGTTTCTTCTCCTTAATACGGCGACTGCGTGCGTCTTCGTCGGCGATACGCTGCAGCATCAGCATGCGGTTGTACTCTTCTACTTTCTTGAGCCGCTCGACGTTCTGCAGCTTTTCTTCCTGCGTGAGTTCCTTCTCCACAGTCTGCAGCAGCCGTTCTTTCTCGCGTTCGACGTACACTTGCTCCAGCTTTTGCTCGATCACGCTGCGCTTGGTGAGGATCCGGGATACGTTGTCCTGTTGGTGTTTGCGTGCGGCTTCGAGCCGCTTTTGGCGGATCTGTTCCTCTTTCTTCTGGAACTCGGCGCGGTCTTTGAGCTCTTTCATGGTCTTGGCTTGGATTTCCTTGCTTCGTTCGGACGCCGCCGACTGCTTCACGTCGAAATCCTCTTTGCGCTTTTGCAGGAGGAGCTGGTTTTGCATGGACGCGTGGAAGATACGAGCGTTGGCCTTCTCGCGACGCTCCAGTGCCTCGAGATGACGCCGCTTGTTGGCGCATTCCATCTTGTACATGACCTGCTTTTCCTTTTCCAACATCTTGGCTCGGTTCATTGCCACGAGGTCTTCCTGCTGCTGGAGGAGGTTCTCCGTTTGCCTGCGGAATTCTTCCGACTTTTGGTTGCGCTCCATCTCGCGCATCAAAGCCTCCTGCTTGCGCTGCTGGTTCTTCTTTTCCTCTTCATCCATGAGCTTCTTTTCCTTCTCAGCTTCTTGCTTGGCTCGTAGTTTGCGCTGCTGAGCTTCGAGGTCTTCGTGTTTCTTTTTCTCGAGCTCTCGCTGGTGCTTTTGGGCCATGAGCTGAGCTCGCTTCGTGCGTAGCTCCTTTTGATATTCCTGCTTCTTACGGACTTCTTCAGCTGTGCGACGGGCGTTTTCCTGCTGGATCTTGGCCATCTTGGTCTCCATCTCGATCACACCCTGGATCTCTTTCTTCTGACGGAGCTTCATACGGTGGAGACGCCTTTCTTCCAGCATGACCATCGTCGAATCACCAAGATCATCAGTAGGCGACGAAGACGACGCACCGCCACCGTCGTAACCAGGCGACGTAGCCCCATGACGGCCGAGAGGACCCGCCGACCGAGCTCGCATGTGGCTCATCGCCATCGTAGGCGACTTCTTGCCTCTCTCTGGTGAAATACTCTTCATTGACGGCAAGCCGCCTTCGTATTCGGCCAGAATCGCATCGCGTTCGCGTCTCACGGCTTCTAACTTGGCCTGGCGGAGCTGCTCAAAGTGCTGGAACCGGATCGTCGCGGCCTCCTTCTCCACGAGTCCGTACTTGCCTCGACGATCCCAAAAGTCCTTGGGCTCTCTGTTGGGTAACCAGACAAGGCGATGCATCAGTCAGTTTCTAGCCTCGATCATTACAACTGTTGAAAATACGCGGTCTCACTTAGGCAAGAGCTCATCTGGTCCAATGCCCGTGCGCAAGCACGCCTCGAGGCTTCGTGGAGAGTTGATGCGGTCACCGGACTCTGCCGCAGCATCGATCGTCACGACCTTCTTGCCGCCCATACTTCCTAATGCTGCTGCCAGAACCACACGCTGGAAGAGAGCAGTTCAGATAACGCGTCGTCAGAAGCCACTTGTCAGCCGCCCGGTGTTTGACGCAAGGCCCGTGGCTTTCCAGCCCCGTGAGGATCTCACGACGTCGCCGATAAGATCTCATCCTCGTCGCCTACATCCCACCCAGGCAATCGCTATTTTCTGATGTGTCCAGCACTAATAGGAATAGATAGATGGCTCCGCGGATGGAGAGTCCAATGGGAAGACCTACACTCTCACTTTCCACATGGCTACATTTTCACAGCCACATGGCTACATATTTTCCATTCTGTCGGATGCAATGTTCCATGTATATTGGTCAGACTCTCCTCTCCTTTCTCCCTACTATCTCGCTACGCACACGCTATAGAATCGGCCTACGATTATCAGTCATTCCATCGTCTTGAGCCGTGTTACAGTTCCTTGGAGGTGGCCTTCTCCTCCTCGTCATCGTCTTCTTCGTCGAATTCTTCCAGTATGTGGCCTGTCCCGGTGGCGACGATGGCCTCCTTCGCATCTGCCATCTCCGCCGCGATACCGATACGCTGGATGCTTCCGTGACGCGTGAGCACTGGAGCTTCACGGGCGCTTGGGATCCGCACGAGTTTCCGCTGGACCTCTTCATCCACAGGGTCCACAGCCTTGGCCTCCGCTGGCTCAGCAGCGGCTTGGTCGTTCTGGCTGCTCAGCGAACGCAGTGCACCAAGCGCACTCAGCACCTTGATCTTCTTACGTGCGCGCTTCCACTTGGCGTGGACCGTCATCTTGGCGTTGATGCGGAAGCCTTCCATGAACTCGTTGATGTTGAGCTCATTGTCGTGGCTAAAGTCCAGCATGCGCATGAACTCCATGGCGTTTGTGCTGAAGGCCTTGGTGCCCGCAGGCAGGTGCTCGTTCAGAAGCTTGATGCCGTTCTCCAGCTCGTCCAGCGTGATCGTGCCGTTGCCATCGCGGTCCAGCACACGGAACAAAGCCTCGAGACGAGCACGGTGGCGGTACAGCGAGTTGAAGGCCTGGCGACGCTTGAGTCGTTCAGGATCCTCGTTGCTTTCCGCTGCAGACTTGGCAGGAGCCACCTTCACGGCACCTTCGGCGTTGTATCGCGACAGGAAGCTCACGTAAGGCACCATACCCTCCTCCAGTGATGTGAGCAGCGGCTGCAGAGCGTTCCAGTCGAGTGACAAGTCCAAAATATCCTCGAGGATCTTGCCCCACGTCGCGACAGGCAGTCGGCCTGTCTTCTCTGGGTCGCTCTTCTGGAAATCCGCGAGCAGCTCCTCACCATGCTCGACGATCAACGAGAACAACGCGTCCAAGTTGGATACGGCCATGTCGCGCGACTCGGCGCTGGCCATGTACTGGAAGAACGCCGGCTTGGCCTGCTTGCTGGACGGGATCCGCACGAAGCAGCCGAGGTTGTTGGCCTTGCCGCAGTAGTTGGAGGCCGAGAACAGCGTCACGAGCATGCCCTTGTCCGCGTACGGCCAGTCAAAGCCACGCGGCACACACTCGTGCGAGCGGATGATCAGCGCGAGCTTGTTCTTGGTCATGAACTTCTGCACGACGTCTGGTCCATACAGAATGCCAGCGCCTCGCTTGTTCTCCTCCCATCCCTTGGCAGCCTTCGGGTCGCTCCACAGGATGTCACGCATGATCTCCATGCGGCGGTGCGGCTCCTTGTGGGTCTTGAGCTTGGGCTTCTCGCGCCAGCGCGTGAGATCGTACTCTGTGCGGTCGAGCAGCGAGTTGAAGTCCTTGAGCAGGACGTTTTCACGAGGAATTCCACCGTGGAGTACGAGCACGCGTCCGTCCAGCAGCGTCGCGAGCGGCAGCCACTTGAACGACTCACAGAACAGGTCGTAGATGAAGCGGTCGTACTTGGTCTCGACCTCCTTCATGAAGCCAAACACCTGCGTGATCGAGTACTCTTCGTGGTTACCACGGTTCACGAACACGTGGTTCGGGTACAGGATCTTGAACAAGTAGATCAGCACCGCGATCTCGACACCGCGGTCGCCTCGGTCCACAAAGTCTCCGTTAAACAAGTACGGGTTGGTCTCCGACGGCAGTCCGTTCTCACGGAAGATAAGCAGCAGATCGTCCAGCTGGCCGTGGAGATCGCCGATCACCGTGATGTGGTTCGCAGGCGCGATGTTGATCTGCACGAGCGTCGGCTCCTGGCGGAACAAGTTCATGGCCATGTTGACGATGCGGATGATGTCGTTGCGCGGGATCTTGAGCCCGTGCTTGCAGCTTTCGATGAGCTCCTTGACGCTGTCGAGCGTGATCTTGGCCCCCAAATCGTGGCTCTGGATGTACATGTTGGCGATGTCGATGGAGCCAACGACGTGCTCCGATACGGTCTTGCCCAGCGCAGGGGAGACCACTGGAGGGGCCTCCATGTCGCCTGTCGAGTCCTGCGAAAGCGACGACAGACGCGGACTGTGGTTCTCATCCATGCCGGGCATGTACTTGGTCAGCGCATCGAGGAACAGCGACAATTCGAGCTAAAATGCACGCAAAAATGGGGGTTTAGTAGCGATAAATGCGCAGAAAATAGTGAAAAAGGCACGTACCACATCGGCTTCTTCGCGGTTTTCGAGGTCGTTGAACAGCTTCCAGTTGGAAATGAGGTCTTCAGCTGATGGACGCGTAGACGCCGTCGGACTAGGAGACGGCGACGGTCTCGTAGGCGACGCTACAGAGGCAGAAGAGGGTTTATTAGTACTACAAAATCGAACATTGGAGACCGTCATGGAGCCTTACGTGGCGGGGTCACCTCAGGCTTCTCGTTAGACGCAGCCCTGTAGAAAGTACACACACAGCGTTTAGACCTCAGTTGTGTTCGTCCATGACTAGGGAGACAGACAGATACACGTACGGAGCTGCGGGGGCGCCGCCGGCGTTGCGCGAGGCCTTCTTGGCTTCCAGTTTGGCGGTGGCGGCCGCGGAGGCGGCTTCGACCGCCTTTTCCTTGGCGGTCTTACCTGCCGGACGACGCGGCGGCGCCACGAGCTGGTTCGTCGCTGACGGCTGCGAGTGCTTGTTGCCCATGGTGCGTCTCGCTGTGTCTTCCACTCGAGAATGAACCGCGAGAATGCAGAAGTGCGCGGTCACTCACTGTGAGTGAGCTGCTCAGTCCAAGGGGGAGTCTGAATATCTCGGGTCTCAGTTAAGGGGTTTTAGCCAATCATATGTTAGAATGTTAGTCTCGGACCAATCAAAATTGAGATCGTGAGTTATACCTCTGGATTTTAGCCAATCACTGGCGGTGCTCATTTTCTGGAAGTGGGAAAATTCCAGCCTTTAGGTGAGTTGGGTGTACACTCTCCCCCATGAAGAGCTCGACGCTCGCACGGGTCTAACACACACACCACTCTCTAAATACTCTCTAAATGGAGACGCCTCTATCAATCAGCACGCGCGGAATGCTTTTCGCATTGGGTTGTGAGTCCCAGGCATGATGACGGTCGACGGTTCTCCCAGCGTCAAGGTCTAAACGTTCCTGGCCGAACAGCTGGTCCACAAGATGTACCCAAGAACAGAACCACCCGGCCATTTCTAACGTATCTATCTTCCGTTTCTAACTTAGGAGAGACCCCAAAAATCTACGACGTGCTGCACTTTCTCAATCATTTGAGCAGCTCATTGATCGCGTCCACGCGGCTCAATGCACCAACCATGCCAGCACGAGGAGACCCCCGCGCCCATTGTCTTTGTGATAACGATCTATGGATCGTTAGGTCTGTGTCCATACACTATCATTGATTGTGTACCGAGTGTCTGCTTTATTCATAGAAAATAGCACAAACGCCGAGATCGCGACCCCGGTCAGCTTTCAATAGCTCCACCCACTAAAGGAGACATGATGCCTTCAAGTTGAGACAAGGTCAGCAGCAGTGTGGGCTTTCCCACCGCAAACGACGACTGGAAAATGCGCCATCATGCGCAAGTGCTACCGTCCCCAGCTTCGTCTCCGTCTCCTCGGAGCAGCGGCATTTACACCATTGAGGCGAGCCACAAGCTGCCAACAGTCCATGCGACCAAGACCCTCAAGTCCGTCGTGTTCTCGCCTCCAAACGTCCAGCGATACAATCGACTAGTCCACCGCTGTCGAGCCTTGCTGCTTCTCTCCGTCCTTGTGGCCATCCCGTTGACCTGCGTGTGTGTGCTCTTCCCAGCGGATCTCGGACGCTGGACTGCGGTCGTTTCCAGTCCACCGGCGTTACTGATGGTTATCGTCACAGTGCTCGCGCTACGCTACGACATGGTCGTACTACTGCTGGGTACGTTCGAGTTGTGGTACCGAGTCTGTGCGCTGTCCACTGGCGCCGTCGCGTTTGCCTTATACGTGCGTGACGCGCGTGCAGTTCTAATGGTGAATTTCCTCGCGTCCAATGCCATGCTGCTGCTCATGGATGCCAATTTCCACGGCATGGGACGGCAGGTCAGCGTCTCGCTGGCCGGCGCACTACTCATCCTGTTCGTCGCGACGCTCGTGGGGTTTTCGTGGATCGACGGCGTCCACGACTACACTGTGCTCCAGATCTACAGCCACACAGTCACCGCTCGCTCGATCATCGCCAACAGCTTCACGCTCAGTGGCATCCTCTCGTTCCACAACGCCTACGTGCGACGGTCGTTTGCCAAGCAGCCGAGAGACGCGTCACTCACTACGACTGTGCAGTGTGTTGTCTACCGGTGCCGCCTGCGGTGGCAGCCGATCTGCTCGCTGTCGCGTCTGACAGTCGTGAAACGCACCGCCAAGCGAGCGTTCCTCAAGGACACGATCCAACTGCGGTGTAAGGGAATCCATCAAGCCATCAGCGCCCGCAATACGCTCATAAAGCAAGCCGCTGACTCGCCCTTCACGCCGTGGCATTGGTTCGTACGGTGTGCTCTCACTCTCATCGGCATCGCAGGGTTTGTGAGTATGATCGCGACGTTTTCCGCGGTCGCTAGTGGCTGGGAAACCTCCAGTCTTGTCGTGAAAACCCTCAGTATCGTCAGCCTCGCAACCACGGTCTCCGTTAACTCGGTTTTTGTATGCTCCGTGTACGAAATCGAGATGCTACGGCTGCTCTACCGGTCGTTCGACTTCGCCTTCAGCCTCAGCCAGGTCGTCTTCGTGCATTTGTGTCTCTGTGACCTCTGTCAGTGGGACGAGCGAGTCTTCGCCATTGTATCGAGTCTCCTGTGGATGCACTGGGCGTGTGTCATCGACGCCATTCCGCCTATCAAGCGAGAGCAGCTCGGTCTCAACGTGCGTCGCGTAGCTGCCGTGATCCAAGTCGCGTTCTTGATTTATTTGTTTCTCTTCTCCGTCGACTTGCTCGCCTGGAACTCGCAGCGGTTCGTAAACCGTGAAGTGATACGCGATATCGGATACCGTGATGCCGACGGCAACACCAACGCCAATTGGTCCGTCGGTTCGTTCTTCTTCAACCGCGTTGCGAACTTAATCGTGTGGCTCCTTCGCTCACTGTACCGACAAGCGACGTACGCTGAAGAAGAGCTCGTGGCACTACGGGGACTCGTGGAATTTGATGATTATGAGGCCAGTCGAAGACAGCATCGCACGGAAACATCGAAGGCAAAGCTTGGAGCGATTATACAGGCTTTGACCGAGCAAAACCACGATATACAACCGATAGAACCCGATGCAACGAATACAGCGAAAGGATAAATGACCTCAGAGTGTCCGTTAAGGTGCGTGGAAGTTTATCTCTTGCGTGGAAATGTATGGAATCTCGAAAATGCAACTGCTAGTGTACTGTATCCGTGATCTCGGTGTGAGTCTGTGCGTCTCCTATTCTACTCACACGGCGTCACGGCATCTACCGGTTGCGTATCCTCTCGATGTCGAGCGCCTTCATTTCCGACAGGTACATCGGGTTCACGCCGGCCTTGACGAGCTCGTCCACTTCCTGTAGACGGATCCGCTCGAGCTTGTCCAGCTCCTGAGCAAACTCCTCCTTCAACGCCTGGCCTTCTGCCTGCTTCTTGACAAAGACGTCCTTCTTGTGCAGCTCCTTGGTCTCAATCTGCGACTGCAGCACCTTACGGTGAGCCATGCTCGCGATCTTGCGCTTTTCTTCTTCTTCTTTCACGCGCGACTTGTCGCCTTCGACTTGCGCCATGATCGACTCGTACTCCTTCTGCTGCATCGTCGCTTCCTTGATGCGGGCTCGCTGGCGATGCAAGGCCTGGGCCTCACGCTCTCTCTTCATCTCCTCGGTTTCCTGCTTCTGCTTGCGGATCATCGCCAGCTCGGCCTCTCGTGCCTGACGTTCGCGTGCCTCAGCAGCTCGCTTAGCTCGTAGCTCATCCAGCTCCGCCTTTTCATTCGCCATCTTCTCCTGAGTAGACCGCAGCTTCGCACAGCGCAGCTCGGCCTCGTGGCGCTTACGAGCCTCCTCTTCTTCCAACGCTCGCTGCTCCTCCGCCTTCTTGAGCTGGTACGCCACCACACGCTCTTCTTCCTCTTTGATTCGCTGCTTTTCCATTGCCTTGCGGGCCAAGCCGTGCTCGTTGAACTTCTGGATCTCCTCGAACGCCACTTTGGCTCGCTCGGCCTTGCGTCGCTCCTTCTCGGCCTCTTCTTCCTGTTGCTTCTTGATCTTGGCCAACATCTCAGCAGCTTCCTGCGCCACGAGCTCACTCTCTCGTGCTCGCTGTCGCTTGCGTTCCTCGATCTGGTCCTCTAGCACCTTTCTATCGGCGTACCGCTTGACTTTCTTCGACTCGTCGATCTCTTCCTGCTTCTTGAGACCTTCGAGACGATCCACTTCCATGAGCAAGTTCATCTTCTCGTCGTACACGTGCTTGTCTTCGTCAAGCTCCTCCTTGAGCTTCTTCTGCGAGTCACGGATCGTGAACGCCTGAGCTCGCGCACCGAGCGTCCTCATGAGCTTGACGCTGTCGTGGGTCTGCTCCTTTAGAATCGTCGCGCGCTTGAGAATCTCCTGCTTCTCTGCTTCCAAAAGCTGCTCAATCTGGGTCTTCGGGGCCCGCAACGCCGCCTCTTCGCTCAGTTTCATCATGTGTTCCTTGCGTTTCTTGGACGTCACACGCATTTGTTCCTGCTCAGCGTCACGCTTGGCCTCCAACTCCTCAAGGTCCACGGGCGTGAGGATCTTGGTCTCTTTCTTGATTCGCAGCAGCTCCATATCCGGCAGAATCGTCGTCACCGACGCTGGCTGGTGGTGTCTGGCCTTCGCCTTGCGAGGTGACTCGTGTTCCTGGTTGTTATTGCCGGCACCATTACCGACGATATCGCGTCCGGCTTGACGCGTGCGGTCGTTTTTCTTCAGGTTCTTGCTGGCCGACGAGCCAAAAAGCGTGTCGTCCACCTGAGGCGAGTTCGCCACACGCCTGTAGCGACGACTCGTAGCTACCGTGTGGCCGTGGCTGCTCTCTCCAGCGGAGCCGCGGCTCGACGCTGACGCCGTGCGCATGCTCATGACGGTCTCCGTTATCTAACGTGCTCTTCCAGGGACCTTGGCAATCACACAAGGCTTCCTGAGACCTCACCAACCCACCAGACTCCAGCTATAATCAGCCAACAGCACCATCTAGCTGCTCAGGCTTCTCTGGCGTCTGAGCTGCCAAAATAGCTCTTCATGAGCCCGTAGATTTTTTGAATTCGATATATCTATTCCCACGATTGCTTCGTTATATAACAAACACCCTTGCTCAAGGTATCCAGTATCTAGTTGCGCTTCTTCTTGCCGCGGCGTTCCCGTCCCTTCTGGGCGTTTGGGTTCATGCGGCCAAAGCCCACGACGATGCTGCTGTGCTTCTCGGCCTTGACGCCCAGGTCATGGGCCACGTTCTCGCCGAACGCGCTCTGCATGACCTTCTTGTGCTGGCGCTGGCGCTGGCCCCAGATGCCCATCATGAGCTGGTCCTCACGCAGCAGCAGATCTCCCTGGCGACCGCCCTTTGGCTTGGGCAGTGAAAACTTGGTGCCCGTGAGCTTCGTGGGGCGGTTCGCGCGGTGGTAAAACACCATTTGGCCGTCCTGGCCGATGCTGTAGGACACACGCTCGAGCGTGTTGTTACCACACTTGGGGCAGAACATGCGCTCCATCTCCGTGGTCGTGTTGAAGCACGCGACGCACTTGAGGATCCACTGCTTCACACGCTTGATGAGCATGCCTTCCGTCGATAGAAGACGCAGTCCGATCTGCAGCATGACGTTCTGCATCGAGTAATCCGTCGTGATACACGCGACCGCAATGTCGTTCTTGATGGCCTCGACGTTCTGGCCGTCGCCGAACATTGAGCCCTTGAAGTCCACGTGGTTGTTCACGTTGATCCAGTTCTTTCCATCATCGTCAGCGGCGCCGGCGTTGCTCGACGCACCGAAGCCGCCGAGGATACGCGACTTGACTTCGGCCTTGAGGATCGCGTCCGCGACTGGCTCATTCAGAGCCGACTTGTCCTCCTCCTCCTGGTCCTCCGCCTGGTCCTCTGTCTCCTCCGTCTTCTCGTGGGTGAACACACAGTCGTCGCCGTTCTTACAGCCTTCTGGCGTGTTGAAAAACTTGCACGGGATCGCGACCTTGCGCTTCTCCCCATCAGCTCCTTCCGCGCCTTCCACGACCAGCGACTCGTCGTGGATGAACTTGCACTCGTCGCCGTACTTGCAGCCCATGGCCGTGCCGAAGAACTTGCACGGGTAGCGGGCGCCGCTCACGATCTTTCCATTGGCGTCACGCGTGACAGTCGCCGAGTTTTCCGGCGATTCCTTCAAGTGGTCCGTGCCGTTCTGCTCGGCTTCGAGCATGTACGAAAGCGCCATGACGCGCAGATCGGCAAGCGACAGCGACGCAAAGTCGCCGGTCTTGCGGGAGAAATTGGCGACGGCCTTCATGGCCTCGGCCGACGGCTCGCGCGTCTTGATGGTGAACGGCAGCGTCTCGAGAATCGCACGCGAGCGCTTGTCGCGGATCTCGGCGAGCACATCCGGAACCGTCCAGAAGTTCTCGGCCAGCACCGCGAGGTTCGTGCCCTTGATGATGGCGCCGGAATCCACGACCAAGTGCAGTACTTTCTTCTTCTCTTGCGCGGCGACTACTGGAGCTGCTGGAGGCGCGACGGCGTGGCCGGCTCCGGCAAAGTGCGAGGCAGCAGTGTCCTCCATTGTCGTCGCCGCCAGGGCGTCCGTGAGCGCGTTGGTATCCGCCATTTTTGCGTCGTTGGGTGCGTTGATGTGCGTCGGTGCAGTCTTTCTCCAAGGAGCTCACATCTCTTCACCAACCAAGCCATGTTTCATTTCGTCCAATCATAGCTCTCTATAGTTACTCTATTTCATCCAATCACAATGGTTGTATCTTCTAACATAGCGAGTACAGTACCAATTGAAGCCCAACCAGAACGTCCCACAGGGGCACACACGGCCCTCTCTGTATCTAAATGCCATCCCTCCTGTTTCCGTTAAAACCTCATACAAATCGGCTGTTGGCGGACGGGGTGAGTGCTGCTTCGACTTCCCCACCGTCCGCATTTTGAGGGCGAAGAACAACGCAAAAGATCGCAGTCGCCGCTGGCCGCACGAGATCTCTTCGCGAGAAAGAACACCACGCGCGACGATGTCCCACATCTTCGGAGACACCGACAAGGAGTCGGACTATGGCTACGTGTACAAGGTGTCCGGCCCACGTAAGTCCCACGTTCTAAATCCCTCTGTAGCCCGCAAAAAAGCCGCCTAAAGTGAAGGGCTCTTTTAATATTCGTGTGGGGGAAAATGCCGATGGATGGATTGTAATACTGACGCTGCGCTTGCCTGTACACGCAGTGGTGATCGCCGAGAACATGCTCGGTGCCGCCATGTTTGAGCTGGTACGCTCGCCGCGTCTGTAGCTGCTCTCCATGAAAAGATACTCACGATTTTTCTATTATGATTCCTATAGGTGCGTGTGGGCCACGACAAGCTCGTGGGCGAGATCATTAAGCTCGAGGGCACCAACGCCTCCATCCAGGTCTACGAGGACACCTGTACGTCTCTCCCTCCTCCTTTTTCTCTCGAAATTCCGCCTCTAACAGCATCATTTTCACTCGTAAAACCTTGAAAAAACTATAGCTGGTCTCACGGTCGGCGACCCCGTGGAACGCCGTAAGCAGCCTCTGTCCGTGGAGCTCGGCCCTGGCATCGTGGACAACATCTTCGACGGTATCCAGCGTCCTTTGCAGTCCATCCACGACCTCACGCAGGACGTGTACGTGCCTCGCGGCGTCGACGTGCCGGCCTTGAACGCCACCAAGCGCTGGCGTTACAAGCCGATCAACTTTCGTGAAGGCGACCCGATCTCGGGCGGTGACATCTTCGGTCTCGTCCACGAGAACGATATCCTGCACTCGCACAAGATCATGTGTCCGCCGAATGTGTTTGGTACGGTCGTCAAGGTGTACGGCGCCGGCACGGACAACAACGAGAGCTTCACGCTCGAAGACACGGTGCTCGAAGTGCGTGACGACACCACCAAGACCACGCACAAGCTCGGTCTGTCGCACTTCTGGCCTGTGCGTAAGCCGCGTCCGGTCGCCGAGAAGCTCGCGGGTAACGTCGCGCTGCAGACTGGCCAGCGTATCATTGACGCGCTGTTCCCGTCCGTGCTCGGTGGTACGTGTGCCGTGCCTGGCGCCTTTGGCTGTGGCAAGACCGTGATCTCGCAGGCGCTGTCCAAGCACTCGAACTCGGACGCGATCGTGTACGTCGGCTGTGGCGAGCGTGGTAACGAGATGGCTGAAGTGCTGAACGACTTCCCGGAGCTCACGATGACCATCAACGACCGCGAAGTGCCGATCATGAAGCGTACGACGCTCGTGGCCAACACGAGTAACATGCCCGTGGCGGCGCGTGAGGCGTCCATCTACACGGGTATCACGCTGGCTGAGTACTTCCGTGACCAGGGCATGAACGTGTCGATGATGGCCGACTCGACGAGTCGTTGGGCCGAAGCCTTGCGTGAAATCTCGGGTCGTCTCGGTGAGATGCCTGCCGACTCTGGCTACCCGGCGTACCTGGGTGCTCGTCTCGCAGCTTTCTACGAGCGTGCCGGCCGTGTGGCGTGTCTTGGTAGCCCGAAGCGTGAGGGCAGTGTGACGGTCGTGGGTGCCGTGTCGCCGCCTGGCGGTGATTTCTCGGACCCTGTCACGGCCGCGACGCTGTCGATCGTGCAGGTCTTCTGGGGTCTGGACAAGAAGCTCGCACAGCGTAAGCACTTCCCGTCCGTGAACTGGCTGATCTCGTACACCAAGTACATGCGTGTGCTCGAGCCGTTCTTCAACAAGATCGACCCGGAGTACTCGACGCTGCGAACAAAGTGCCAGGAGATCCTGCAGAAGGAAGACAACTTGACGGAGATTGTGCAGCTCGTGGGTAAGGAGTCGCTGTCGGAGGACCAGAAGGTGATCATGGAGGTCGCCAAGATCATCCGTGAAGATTACCTGCAGCAGAATGCGTTCTCGGACTACGACTTCACGTGTCCGCTGGTCAAGAGCGTGGGTATGCTGCGTGTGATCATTCTGTTCTACAACCTCAGTCAGAAGGTGATCGCTGACTCGCCGCCAGACGCCAAGATCACGTGGGCGCAGATCAAGACGACGCTGAACCCGGTGCTGCAGAAGATCATCCAGACCAAGTTCCAGCTTCCGAAGCAGCCTGTCGAGCAGATGAAGGCCTTCTTCAACGGCCTCAGCGAAGAGATCGAGCAGGCCTTCCAGCAGCTCTCGGACTAGAGACCGTGCGAGTCGACGGTGAGGGTCCACGGCCTGTGTGAAGAGCAATACAGACCACAGAGACAAGGAGAGGAGGACAAGAAGAAGAAGAAGAGGACGATGAATGGTACGGTAGAGCGACCCGCCGTCCCAACGTGTATACGGTATCCGTTCGATACATTTGATTTCCAGTACGGCGAGCCACAGCAGCATCAGAGAGAGAGAAGGAAAAGAATACAAAGACAGAGACGAACTCGAGGGTTGCTTGTGCCTGTTGTCGTTGTACTATTTGCTTACCAGAACTCGCTGGTGCAGCGAAGGGCTTTTAGAAAGGACGCATTGTCTTACTCAAATCAAAACCATAAAAAAGAGCTCCTGAGGTCGAGGAGCTACAGATACGGAACTCAGTGGTCCAGCTCGTCGTCGGCGTCGTTGCTGCGTTGCTTGGGGCTGTTCTCCGCTGTGGTTTGAGTCGGCGTCTGCGGCTTAGCAGCCATCGGACTGTCAGCCAACGGCGTCACCTCCGGCGTTGGGCTCTTGGGCTTGGCGGCCATAGGACTGTCGGCCAGTGGCGTCGACGCAGGCGTCGTGGTGGCGACACCGTAGCTCTTGGGATCTTGCTGGATTGCTGACGAATCAATGGACGTGATGTCCTTGGCGGCAGCAGCCGACTCGCCAATCGGAGGCGGCGTTGACGCTGGCGCCGTCGTGGCGACGCCGTAGCTCTTCGGATCTTGCTGGATCGCGGAAGAATCAATTGACGTGATGTCCTTGGCAGCCGCGGCCGACTCTCCGATCGGTGGTGGAGTAGTCGAGGCAACGGCAGGAGGAGGCGCGGGCTTGGTACCCATTGGCGCCGGCACGGACTGGGCCGCTTCATTCTTCAGGCCGCCACCACGCTCCAGCGTATCGAAGCCAAACGTCTCGCTCGCGTCCTCGCTGCCGCTCGTGTCGCTGCCGTCACTGAGGTCCGACTCCGTAGCCTCACTACCTTCCTCACTGTCCTCCTTCTCTTCTTCCTCGTCTTCCTCGTTGCTCTCATCCTCCGCGTCTTCATCGTCTTCTCGTCCGACCTCCGACGCGTCGTAGTCCGGATCCACCATCATCAGCTCGCTGTCCAGTGAGCTGTCGCCCGCAGAAGCAGCTCGCTCGGGCACCAGATCGTAGCCGAAGAAAGGCGCGTGTTCCTCGTGGGTGTCGTGGGCGTCGTGGGCTCCGCCGTGGCTTCCTCGCAGGCCATGCGCGTCGGCCGTCGGCGCGACCATCGTCGTCAGCGCAAGCGCCGCCACTCCCCACACAACCGCAGCGTAGCTCTTCATCACTCTGTTGGTCCGGTGGTGTCCTGTCTTGCGTGTTGTTGATTGGATTCTGCTGAACGAAGTCTATTGCCTCCGTCCAGTCCACGGCAGCGTGAGCGCGGACAGCCCGCCGACTGCATTTTTCTGGCAGCCGATCGTTCACGTTGCATGAGGAGGCAGTGGAACGTGCGGCGAAGCCATGTGGTCAATGAAGCCGAATGATCTGCCCGATGACGAGCCGGAACCACCCTGCCAGATGGGTCCACACGTGGAGCCGGCCCTTTGTCGACTGCGGTTCAGTATGGAAGAAAAAAGTTGAAGTGATCCAGTCACTATGAGCAGCTCATTTTCACAATAGTGACATATGTAGCCATTGTGGACTCGTTCGAGTCAGACGTTGCACCGCCGATGGCGCGAATGCGAGTGGCTCCCACCCCACAGGATCCAACCATAGAGCACAGGAGAACCCATGCACATCGATTGATCTGTTGGAGGTAGTGAGCCTGTCGGTATCTTGGCCGTTGACTGCGCCAGCTCAGATTATTGAGAGAAGATCTAGAAGACTCCGTCTGCTGGGACTGGTTGTGTGGCCACGAGCCGCTGCGCGCTATTCTGAGATCCCAGTCTGTTCATGGAAGCACACGACACTGGCTAGCTGGCACTAGAGCGAAGCCGCTGTGAATGTGCGAGGAATGCTCCTTAGATAAATACTTGCAAATGAATATGGAAAGGCGATTCATCTTCTGCCTGCGTGGTGGTGGATTTGTTTGTTTAACTTTCATGGCTTCTTGCAGGTGAATACAGTAGCTTCGCTACTCGCCAATGTCCAGTTGTACGAGATCTCACAGGCCGATGGTGATGGTTCTGGACGCTCGCTTTGGTGGACAGACACCACTTACTTCATGTGTCCGAAAGAGGTGTAGTGCGGCACATAGGGCACCGACCGGACCTCCGCGTCCGCAGACTCCGTGGCTGGTGCCGGCACCGCATTGCCCACTGTTGGCGTGTCGGACGTCGGACCATCGCCGACGTAGATGAAATCGGCATCGTTGAGGCTCTCGCCGGCAATCGACGACGCACTCGCGTTCACCGCTTCGGACGCCGCAGCCATCGTCTCGAAGAGCTCTTCGAAGCTGATCGTAGCCGCGGCCGTGTCGTTTGACGCAGTGATGCCCGCATCCTGCGACGCGGAAGAAGCAGTCGCGATCATCGCGAAGATCACTAGAACGGTGTAGCTCTTCATGGGTTGCGTGGTGGTGGAGTCGGGGCTTTGTTGGCTTCGATGCAAATGCAATTGTGATGGCCGAGAGGAAGCTAGATCGCGACAAGACTGGTGAGTATGTCTGCACACTGCTGGAGACTTGGTGATTATGCGGACACCATACATAGCCCATAGGAAAGCTGTGGATGGCCCTTCGATGGCTGTGGTTGTTCCAGCTTTGAAGCCCCTTCATTCGCAAGACAACAGCGCCATCGGCAGCCCAGCCACGCATTATTATCCAGCGAGATCCATAGAGCGAGCTTGTTCCAAACACCGCACCACTGGAGGGCTTCACCACAACTTCCAAGAGGAAAATGGAAGCTCAGACGAGTCATCAATGTAGCCATGAGGGTCCAAAATCGAGTCAGGCGTGGCAACCCACCGATGACGCGGACACAAGCGAGCATTGCAGCAGCATCACCCTTTTCGGCATCCACAGGCTGAGTTTATTAGCCGTTGAATGCGCCAGCTCAGTCGGAGCTGTCTAGAAAGTGCGCCGTTCAGACACCTTATGCAGATCGGTTCGAAAATCTGGTGTAAAAAATGAAAGGCGTATGGACGCTTTGCGTGTTGTATTTTTTAGAGTGTTCGTGTTCTTTGCAAGCTTCACCTTTGATAGCACTTCATGACGGAGCGGTGCGACGTCTCCTCGTTCCTAATGGTCGAGGCTGCCCCAGTCAATCGAGGGCGCTGGCGTGTCGTCGTCGTCCGAGTCCTCAATGCTGCGCTGCTCGTCGTCTGCATATTCCTCATCGTCGTTGGGCGCCAACATCGGCAGCGACGCGGACTCGGCCTCGACTGCCGTCGGAGGAGGAGGAGGAGCTGTGGTCGTCGGTGGAGCAGCAGCCGCTGGCAATGGCGTTGGAGCTTCCGTCAGGTAGCGGAAGTCCAGGTCTTCAATCCCGTCGATGCCATTCGTCGACGCATTCTCCGACGCCGCCGCTGTGGCCATCAACACGAAGATCGCCAGCAGTCCGTAGCTCTTCATGGTTTCTTGGTCGTTCTTGATATGCGTTGCAAGGTGAATTGAGCTGTGTACTTCATGCAGTTGAAAGTTCACACATTTTGTAGTAGCTGGCCTGGCCTGTAAGGATCTGTGATGGTGCGGACGCTGCGTCTCTCTCGTCGTCCACAGGATCTTTGTGGACGGCCCTTGGATCGCCGAGGCTGCTCCTCCCGCATCCAGACGATCAGCAGCTCTCAAGCCAAAGATGAGAGGCCCACGAGTGTGGGATGAGCTCGCTGTCGTAATGGATGCGTGGACACCACCACGACCACCAAAGCTATGGCAAGAAACCTCCTTTCATTTTGTTAGGGCGACGACGTCGTGAATGTCGAGGAGCATCATCGTCATGATTATGGACAATAAGAGGCCATGTGTGATGAGCTCATACTTTGTGTGGACGTTGAAAATGATTCTTATGCATTTGGATTAGGTCGCGACTACCTCACAATCCTTGGGTTAAACACAGACAAGCGGATCATCGGCTACATCACGTCGTAGATTGCAATCGACGAAGAAATGGCGCCAGCATACTCGGCCTTGGGAACTACAGCAAACGCTGGGGGTTCATCAGTCAGACGGTCGTCGGCACACGGACAGCAGGGGCCGCCTGGGCTGCCACAGCCTCCTCGGCGGCTTCCACCAGTGCACGCTTAGATGGCTTCGGGTAGACAACCAGCTGCTCGGTCAGCGAACGCTTGGAAGGCTTCGGGTAGACGACAAGCTGCTCGGCAGTGGCTCGAAGCATACGCTTTCGCGTGTTGTCACCGTACTTGATCGGCACACGAAGCTCAGCAGCCTCCCCCGCCAACGCACGCGTGTTGTCGCCGTACT
>JAADXB010000220.1:0-18812 GCA_023337495.1 Pythium diclinum | reverse complement strand
AGTGGCTATCTATTATGGGTACGTACCGGCGTTACCCTGGCCGCGCGTGCGCATGAGCTGCTGCGCCAGCGGCCGTGGTGTCGAGGTCGTCGTTGCCATTGTCATTTTTCCAATGGAGCTCGTCGTCGCCATCAGCGTGTAGCCTTTCGCCGTGCCTGTGAAAACCAATCATATCGATGTTGGACCCTTTTTCAATTGATATTTGACAGGCTGGTTACGACGTAACCTTTGGACCAAAGGTTGAGTTTGGTTAGGTCGGGTTTTGGGTTTTGTTTGACTGGTGGGCAGGAGACCCGACCCGGTGGGAATCCCGATCCTTCACCCCTACCCTCTCCAACTCAACATGCCTATTTTCATCCAATCATCGTTGTTTCTTCCACGACTCATGCTGCCCATTTTCGAAGTTCCGCCGTCGCAAGAGACGGGCCAAAACTTAGGAATCGTGTGGAACCCAACCCACGCAGAGTTGGCTGCGCTTTTGGGCGGCACGGCCTCCTCCGCGGCCCAGCCCAGACTATTTAGACTCAGTGCGTGGGCGGGAATCCATCCTCCCCGGGACTAACGGCGCGTACGTACGTCATGGCGTCTGGAGCCACTTCCGACGGGGGCGCCAGCGGCTCCGACACGACGCCCCGCGCGTCTAAATCTGCTCCTGCCGACCATGCGCTGTCGCCCACGGCCGCGTCGGTGGCGCTGCAGTCGCTCAAGTCGCAGACGCAGTCTCAGTCACGGCCACGCACCAAGACGCCCAAGTCCGGCGTAGCGTCGCCATCTGCTGAGATCAAATCCGAACAGGACGCTATTACCAACTCCTCCCACGATGAGACTAAAGGTCTCCGGATCCAGGCGCCCGCGTCCAGACAGTCTAAAACGTCCAGCAGTGCTGGCGCGATCTCCGGACCAATGTCCGCGTCCCCGGCGTCTGGACTATCGGCGCCGACCTCTCCAGCGGACGAAGGACTGGACACTCCGGACGGCGGTCCAGAATCCAGCAGCAAGCGTCGTCGTCTAATGGACGACGGTGGGAATATGGGCGGCGCGTCCCCTGCGACGTCCACGCCGCCGCTGTTCCTGGAGAAGACCTACGAGATGCTGGACAAGTGTGCGCCGTCCGTGGCGTGCTGGTCGCCCAGCGGCGACTCGTTCATCGTCAAGAACCCGTCCGAGTTTGCTGAGAACGTCATCCCGATCTACTTCAAGCACAAGAACTTCAGTTCGTTCGTCCGGCAGCTCAACTTTTACGGCTTCCGGAAAGTACGCGTCGTGGATCCGGAGATCACGGGCGGCGTCGATCCAAAGGACTGGTGGGAGTTCCGCCACGAGAAGTTCATTCGCGGACGCAAGGCGCTGCTCAAGGAGATCAAGCGCCGCTCGCTGCCCAGCCACTCGAACGCCGCCGTCTCGCCAGGGGGTCCTGAGTCGGCCATTCGATCGTTCGCTGAGAGAGCCGAGCTGGAGGAGCTCCGCAGTGAAGTGGTGTCCCTTCGAGAGCAGATCCAGACACTCAACAAGCACATGTTCAGCGTCATGCAGGTCATGATGACGCGGAGCGGGTCCGGTCCTGGTCCTGGACCTGGACCTGGACAGGGCCAAGCACCAGTCTCTGGATTCGCGTCGCCGCATCTCCTTCCACCGCACCACATGCCCCCACAGTACTCGTTCGTAGCTGGATTACCACCTCCACACCCGTCCCAGTCCGGCCACAATGGACAAACATCCTCAAAGGGTGACAAGCGCAACGTCCCAGCGCTTTCAGTGTCCGTGTCCACGCCGACATCCTCTGGAACCCCGTCCGGAGGTTACGCCATGCGACCTCTTCCATCCATCGGCGGCTCTGGAATACCTGGAAGCGGGTACATCTCGGCGCTCGTGACCGCCGCGGATCACGCTGCGGTCGACTGGGACGCGTACGCCCGGCACGCGTTCCACTCTGGACAGTTCATCCAGACGCCGCGATCCAGTGGCACTCAGTCGTCTCCAGCGGAAGTGGCGTCCTCTGTTCCAGCAGTCGTCGGCCTCAAGCGGTCCAGATCGCAGCCAAACCCGAGCCAGCCGCTCCACACTCCTCGCTCTCCGTCCAGCGTAACCTTCCTGGACAATCCGGAGGCCGCCGTGCGCCACATGAGCATGCTGGTTACGCGTATCCGAGACGAGTTACTGCAGTCCATCATCTCGCGTACCCTCGGCTTCGTTGGAACGCAGCCGCCGCCAGCGAACAGCTCCGCGAGTAAGAAGGCAGTGGTCACGCCTGAGGTTGAAGCGGTGGCAGAGGCCGTGGCTGGTGATATCCAGCTCAAGCTGAGCCAGATCAATGAGGCTGAGGCCTCCACGCAGGGCAAGCCACCAGGAAGCTGCACGCCGTCCGAGACGTCGCACATGTACCGCGTCGAGATCCTCAAGTTCGTGTCGAAAGAGCTGCCGCGGGCGATGCAAGACTCGGTCGAGAAGCGGCTACCGGCGCCCGTGAAGAAGACGCTCAACCGGTCGCTGCTCGCGCTCATGGTGCAGAAGGCGCAGGGTGCGTTGGAGCGGCAGATGCGCGTGGAGACGACGGCCAACACGTCTCCGAGTGGAAGCAACGGAAGCACCAGCAACGGCTCCAAGTGAATGACGCTGTGATGATGATGGGATTGGCTTGTAAATAATGCAATTGGTATTAGTATTTGGTACTTGTCGGTGGTCTAGGTCTAATCTATGGGTGTGGAAGTTCCTTGAGGAGCTCGTCGTCTTGGAACGCTCGGCGCAGCGTCTCCATATCGACCGTCGAGGTGAGTCGCGGCTTCCACTTGCTCTTGCCAGCGGATTGCTTCACGAGCGCGTAGCAGTCCAGTGATCCGAGATGCTGCTGCATCTCTTCCTGGCGAAAGCGAGGAATCCACGCGAGCTCTCGCTGTGCCTGCAGATCCTGGAGCTCTTCGCACACGTCGTCAAGCGACACCGTTGCCTTCTCACTTGGTGCGAGTCGCGTGATGGCGTAGAGCAACAGCTTCGGCTGTCGTGGGAGTTGTTGAATCTGCTTCACCACGGTGACTTGGGAGGAAATGGCCGCGCTGGTGAGCTGGAGAACATCGCGAATGGACAGGCGAGGCGGTCCTGGCTTGGTCTTCTCCTCCGCCGCAGTGACGCAGGCATGGGCACACTGCTGGAGCAGACTCACGGCACGACGCGCGTCGCCATCGCGAGCAGCGATCTTGCGGGCGATGAGCTCGACAGCGCGAGGCTCAATCGCCTCGCTGGTTTGCTTCTTGTCGAGTCCTTGGTTGGCTGACTGGATGTGGTTGGCCAAGATCGCCACGAGTTCTTCGTGTGTGTATGACGGGAAAAGCACGACGCTCGTCGGGTTCGGGTCGTGGGCCAAGAACTCGGCGATCTGCGCGTGCATGTCGATGCCGTTGAGGATGCCGATGAAGCGCAGCGTCGAGTTAGGCAGATGTGCCCAACGCACTAGGAACCGCAGCAGCGTCTGGACTTTGGCCTTCATGGCGTTGGGCAGACGCACCAAGTGGTCCACTTCATCCAGCACGAGCACGGTCTGCATCGAAGCCGATGCCGTCGCTGACGTTGGCTGGTGGACCACGATCTTCTGCAGGAACTCGTCCAGCGCCTGGGCGTCATCCAGCGCCGGCAGTCTCTGGGTCTTCGTGTGGCCACGGAGCTGCTCGTCGATGCCTTCAAACAGCGTGGCTGGTGACGTGAAGGTGCTGCAGTTGACGCGGATGACGACGGCGCTGGACGCGTGAGTGAGCGCCACACTCGCCACGGAAGACGACTTGCCCGTGCCTGGAGGGCCGATCACGAACAGCGCGCGCGTGGGCGACGCCTGCGAGAACACGGCCTCGACCTGTTCTCTTTCCTCCGCTCTTCCGACGATGGCGCCGCCGTTCTTGCTGCTGGTCGCCACGCGCTTCAACACGCTCAGAGGCGACACGTCCACGACAGTCGCAGCCATTGGCTTGGCAAGCGCCTGTGTCGGCTGGTCGACTGGAGGCGCTGGCATTTTCTTGGCTTCTGTCTTTGAATGGTCATCTTCGGGTGCGATGTAGTTGAGAGTGCGGCGGATCATGCGCTCGGCTCGCGATTTCGTTGGCGACGCCGACTCGACGTGCGCCACGGGAGAGATGCCGCGGCGCGTCGGCTCGGCGTGCTGCTTCTTGGACGCGCTCGCGTGCGGCGCCACGACCGTGAGCTTGCGCTTACGCGTCCGCTTTTCTGGCGTGATGAACGAGTCTTCCGTCGGTTCTACTGGCGCGGTGAAGGCCGCGGACACCGCGTTGGATGCGGCAGAGCCCCGCGAAGGCGTGGTTGCAGTCGGTTGTCGCCCAGCGGCCGCGATTTCGGCGGTGAATGCAGCCACTTGGCGGCGGTGCTCCGCCGTCAGGTCCTTCCATGCGTTCACTTGGGCTCGAGTGCGCATTTTGTTGGCGTTGGTCGCGTTGGCGTTTGGAATTTGTGCGGTTTGTTGGAGGAAACACCAACGATTGACCGACCTCAAGGAAAACGTTGGCGATCCGCCAACTGAATGAAGAGCGCGGGCAAAAGTGATGGCGCCAACAGCATTTTAACCAATCACGTTACTGCACTTCTTCCCGCCACACTATGAATTCTGCTAAAACCGATAAATTACACCACGTCACATGTGTTCTACTAAAACCGCGGGGTAGACTTTCAACTGAAAATTATAATTGAATTCAACTTCTTTTTTTGAATGATCAACTTAATTTACATTATTTTACTCAGGCAGACGCCGTTGGTCCGCTGACTATCGTCCGTCTAATATCGTATATTCTACTGCTCGCTCCTTCGATGGGAGCTCACATCTTGAGGCAGTACAAGCAGCTCGAGTGGTGCTGGTCGTGGTGGTGCTGGTCGTACTCGTCGTCTCCATACTTCATCTTCAGTGCTCGTGCCTCCGCGATACGCTGGAGGTGGCTGATCCGCGACGTGAGCAGCGGGTGGGACGTGTCGCCAAGGTAGTTGCCTTCCTTTGTGATGAGCCGAGTGTTCATGAGCGACCGCAGCTCGCAGTTGTGGGACAGTTTCCGCTCGAAGCAGTGGATGCCGCCGTTCGCAAAGCCGCTTTCAGCCGCGACGTGGTCGGCTTCATGCTCCAGTCGCCAGGACAGCAGCATGTTGCCGCCGACGAGTCCGACGCAGCCGAGGATGGACGCCACGAGCTTGTTGGGGATCTTCTTGATGGCGTAGCAGCTCGCGACGACCGAAAGCGGAAGGAACGAGCCCGACATGACCGAGTGGTTCCGTGCGATGTGGGCGCTCTCGTGAGCGAGCACGAAGTCGATCTCGTCCTTGGTCGGGATCTCACCAGGGAACTGTTGTCGCTGCTGCTCCGTGGCGTAGAAGGCGTCGTACAGCTCAAGCGGCAGCACGACGCACGCGCCTCGCCAGCCAATCGTGGCGTTGGATCCCAACGAGGCACCGGCCGTCTCCTCGCCAATACGAATGGACATGTTTTCTGGGTTCTTCACGCCGACACGGGCCGCGATCTTGCGCACGTTGATAGCAAACGCATCGCTTCGTTCCAACGGCACCGAGTCGGTTCCTTGGGCGAGCTTGAGAGAGAAGTCGCTGGTCGGCTCGGCCAGCGGGTACGTCGAAAACGCGTACATGACAAGCGCAGACGTGCCGATGAATCGGCGGGTGAACGCGGCGGTGGACATGATGGAGATTATGCGCTTTTTCGCAAGTGCCCAGGTCTCGGCGGTCGCCATCGCGGCGCCGCTGGCTGCTGGCTGGGGCGCCATGCTCAGCTGAGCGGTCGTATGCTGCGCGTCTATATGTCAAACGGCGCTTGTCTCTCGCGTCTGCTGCTTTACTGCAAGACGGTCGCAACGACAGGAATGGCTGCGTCGAATCGAAATTCAGTTGATGATGGCTGGATCTCACCGCGTGATGGGAGGCTTTTGACAGTTCGTGTCTCTTGGGCGGTGCTGGAGACACGGACTGAGATGACTTCGCGCTGCTATGGCACCTAAATGCCCAAATTAGCAGACACCTGGCCGGCCGATACTGTAGACGCCTGTGGCTTGCGTGGAGGCGGATGGAGAATGCGAGCAGCGCTGCTGGTGCTGATGTGGAAATGGAGCTCCTGGATGAGAGGGCTCGTGATGAACTAGAAAAACCGAAGCCATGCGTGGACATGAACCAACGGCCATGCATGGCCCACGTCGATGCATGCCGATAGACTGACGTACACACGACCATCACTCTGTTAAACGTGTGTGCCAAACGTGACGTGATGCTGCTGACCAATGAAATCGCAGGGAGTCGGGTCAGAAGCCAGCGCGCATCTTTGAAGTGGCTGAAATGGAGTGTTAACGACGTGTGTTAAGCGGTCAAAACCCATGAAATGACAGTCAAGCAAGTTGGTTTGGGTACATTGAGTACATCAATTTTGGGCAAGCGACATGACAACCTTGGCGTCATCGGTTCTCAGGTGAGCGCGTCATCCACTTTGTCCACTCGCGAGATCGGAAAGCTACAACGCCGACGCGGCGATCACCGGGTTCACGAGCTTGCCGATGTGTTCCACTTCGATCTCCATCACGTCGCCAGGCGCCAGGAACACGGCCGGGTTACGCGTGAAGCCCACGCCCTAAACAGAAATTCAAAGAACCACAGTGTTAGCCAATCTGCCCACACGAGGAGCTCCCTTCCAATAACGCACCTCTGGCGTGCCCGTGAGGATGAGCGTTCCTCGCGGCAGCGTCATGTCCTGCGACAACTGGCTGATGATCTCCGCGACCGAGAAGATCATGTCGCCAGTCGACGACTTCTGCATGCATTTGCCGTTGAGATACGTGGCGATCTCCAGCGCCTGCGGGTCTGGGATGACCTCAGGCGTGACGAGAACAGGGCCAATGGGGCAAAAGGTGTCGAAGCTCTTGGCGCGGCACCACTGGCCGCCGCCGCGCTTGCCCTGCCAGCGACGAGCCGAGATGTCGTTCGCGCACGTGTAGCCGCCGACGTACTTGAGCGCGTCCTGGACGCTCACGTTCTTGCATGTTTCGTTGAGAACCACCGCGAGCTCGCACTCGTAGTCCAGCTCTGGTGGATCAGAGGCGATGCGAGGGATGATCACAGGCTCGTTCGGGTCCTGCAGAGTGTTCAAGCCCTTGGTGAAGAGCACTGGCGTCGGTGGCTCCGGCATGTTGGTCTCCTTCGCGTGCTTGCGGTAGTTCAGGCCGATACACAGGATCTGGGACGGCACCAAAGGCGCGAGCAGCTTCTTGATAGTCGCCTCCTTGCCAGTGAACGCCAAGCTGCCCAACGGGTCGTCGTTCTCCACGAGACGAACTGTCTTGCTGCCTTCCGCGACGCGCTGGCCGCAGCGGACGGAGCCGTCGGTGTCGAGGAAGCGCACGATGTGCGTGGCGCGCTGGTTGCTGCGTGCAGCAGTGGAGAAGGCCATCTTGACGTTATGCAAAGCGAGACGAGGCTTGAGGGGGTTGAAGACCATGGGGCGTCGGTGCGGGACAGTGGGGCAACTCGGTATCTTCACGACGGGCAGAGCACCGCAAAGCGGACAGGCGGATATTCGCGTGGACTACACAATGTGGAGGTAGCCTTCCAAATGCGATAATATGTAGCCATATCTGGAAACAACCTTCACCTTTGAGTGGCAAAGGCATGGGCACGAATCGTCTGTCTCCATCCAGACCAATCCATCGCAAACCGCTGAATGCTAACCACAGGCTCCCTCCCAGTCGTCTACAAGGCTGTACATCGCAAAGAGTTACGACCAGCAGTCAGGTGCTGAACTTCACCCTTGCCGAGTTGCCTTTTGCAAGACGAAAGACATCCTGGCGTAGCACCCCGTCGTACTTCGACGTACGGGTACGGTATAGACTTGTCCTCGTTGCCAGCGTTCAGCTATGAATCGAGCGGGACTGCTTTCATACCCTTCTACAGAGATGTACAGTGTAAGGATTGGAGACATTGAAGTAAGGCCCGTCATGAGAGTGGTCTCGGTTGAGCCAGCGTCTGCTGTAACATCCTCGTGCCAGCTTCATCTGCGATGCGTTTGCTCGCAGTCTGGTCTTCAAGAGTGCGTCGTCACTGCAATCGTTTACTCGAGACGCAGTCATCCATCACTTTGACATCACCGTCCGGTTTCTCGTAAAGGACGGACGACTGGCGGTGACTTGCTGAGACCTGGGATCTCTGAGCTACCGGATGTACACTTCAAGATCCGGATCGCCACGTGACGCTCAATGAACTCCAGCCGAACTCGCAGAGTTTCCACGACTCAGGTGCCTTACGTTGGCATGCACCGTACCACAGTACTCACGTTGAACATGACGCTTACTCAGTAATCGGACGGATGGCCATCAGCATCGAAAGCATCAACTTTGACGCGTGACGAGCGGAAAAGGCTGGGCACATGGCAGCACCTGGGAACCTTCCGCAGACGATGGGTGGCGTCCGTACATAATATCCAATGCGGAAGTCCTCCAGACATGACCTGCCAAACGCTGCACGCTTCATTGAGTTGCACCTCTTGTATCCGCTGGGCATTTTCGCCAGATCCAGCCGAGTGGCTGAGTTCCGCGCCTGAGAAAGACTCTTTGTTGAGGCCACCGTCATGGTTGCCAGTGCCTCCGGTCAGTCAGACGATATGGCTCTCTATCCACCAGCTCTGCTGGATTTGGAGCTGATCCTTTAACCACTCACTTCTCATCTTTGAGTCTCAGCAACACCTCCCCTCATCAATAACCACGCAACAATGAAGGCAGCCCTCGCGATCCTCGGTTTGGTCGCCACTGCTTCGATCCACAAGGTCGCCCTCGCCCGCCCGATGCACGCAGGCATCGACTACGAACGCTACCTACAGGAGAAGGACGAAGTCGCGAACGAACTCGATGATTGGCTCGCCAAGTACGAGGATGACGGAGTGGCCAACGGCTGGATCCCTAAAACGGAAGCGCGCAGTGCCGACGACGTGGAGGAGGACCGCAAGCAGCGCTTCTTTCTCGCCAAGGAACTGCTCAAGAAACTGGAGAAGGAGAACCCTGAAGCCAAGTTCACGACGGACACGCCATTCACGTTGCTCACTGAACAGGAGTTCGCAACGTACGTGAAGAACGCGTACGTGGGCAAAGGAGGCGTGTCGTTGCGTAGTGCGGATGGCGACGAGGACGACGACGCTATCAACGGCGCGAGATCCGACGACAACGAAGTTGCTGCTGAAGCACCACCCCCAGCTACGAGCGATGCTTCGTCGAGCTTCCTCAAGAACCTGAGCTTCGACTCGTTCCAGGAGCTCGTGCGAGAGTACTTTCCTGGACGAGACTCGCGCAAGTTGCAGCAAGCGGTTGACTGGTCCTCGAGCTCATGCAACGCGCCAGTGCAGAACCAAGGAAGCTGTGGCTCCTGCTGGGCTTTCGCAACTGTCGGAGCCGTGGAGACCGCTCAGCGCTTGTCTCGCGGCAGCAACCAGCGAGTTGTAAAGTACTCGGAGCAGCAACTCACGAGCTGCGACCGGACCAACTACGGCTGCCAGGGTGGCGTCCCTGTGTACGCGTTCCGCTACATGCAGCAGAACGGCCTCTGCCGTAGCGACCAGTATCCGTACGCGTCTACGTCTGGCCGCGCGCCTCAGTGCAGCTCCACTTGTCAGAAGACGGCGGTCGGCATCAAGCAAGTCTCGCGCGTGAGCTCCAGTGAGTCCGCTCTCCTCAGCGCCATCGGTCGTCAGCCGATCGTCGTCGCTGTCTCCGCTGGTAACTCTGTGTGGAAGCAGTACAGTGGAGGCGTTGTCGCCTCGTGCCCGTCGGCGCAGGTGGACCATGCCGTAATCGCGATCGGCTACGACGGTTCTTCGATCAAGATCAAGAACTCGTGGGGCGCTCGCTGGGGAGAGAATGGCTACATCCGCTTGAAGCGCAACACTGGCGGACGCGGCACGTGCAACGTGCTGTCTGACATGTCATACCCACAGATGTGAGGCGTGGAAGATGGTCCCTAAGTGAAGAAGCTTCTGGTGAATAGCGTATGTGTACTTTCTCGACGATACGAGTAGCTGAGATGGCTACACACCCGAGGGTCCAACCGTAAAATGAGTCAATTCAGTCGTCTTAACCCTTTAAGCTGACATCAGTGCGGTCTTTGGTGCATAATATGGATAACTAGCTGTGTGTCTCTCTCAAGTGTTCTTGAGCAGCTCCATGAAGAGTGCGAAGCTGCCTTTCTGGGAGCCTGAAAACTGCCACGAGCAAATTCAGTCCAATTTTCCGTTCAGACTCAGATTTGGTCTGACTATGAGTTCTGATCCGCTCAGGCGTCGGGTTCCATCCGGTTCACAGCTCGTCGTCGCAATTTGCGACTGTTCATGGAAAATCCCTCTGTCAAAAGGTATATCAGGGGCACAATTATCATTTAGCAGAGGAAAATGGTGTCTTCCACACCATTCCATTGGTCATTTTCGGGCGGAAACGGCAACCCAACAACAGAAAGGAAGGCATACTTACCCACGGTCGAGCTGATCGGCACGACACCTCGAAAGGGGGGATAGCCCGACGCTTCGAGGCATCCACACGCCGCCGCCAAGCCCCCTCTCCGTCCCGCACACACCGATTACCACTCAGGAGAACGCAACCTGTGTGAGGGGCTTTCTTCCCGTGCCGGACGTTTCGTGGTTGTCGAGATACTCGGCATTGAATACCGTCGATCATGCCGCCTTCTATCTCAGGCGCCGTACGGAAATGCACGTGTCTAGTGGACACGGAGAGCGACTCTGAGGACGACAGCATGCCGCTGCCTTCACATAGCCACGCCAGTGACGCGCCCAGCGTCAACGGAGCGTCCAGTGACCCGCTATCAGCGGCGGCAGCGAGTGCCGGGCCGGCGGATCTGAGGCGCAAGATCTCTGGTTACAGGGACGCGATTTCGACTTCTACGGCGCTGCACAACTCGGAGGCGCTTCGCCAGGCGCAGTTTCTGCAGAATGTGTTCTGCGCGTGCTACGACGTCGAGACCGTGGTCTCGCAGGTCGTCCAGCGCCGCGAGCGGAGCTTCTCGCCCGTGCAGACCACGCTGCTCAAGCAGGAGAACATCGCGACGGTGTTCCGGTACGCGACGTCGATGCTGGAACGCTCTGGCTCGTGTCGGGACCGTGTGGCCGACAGGAGCACGACGCTGGACCCGGAACGCTACCGCCGCAGCATCGTCGCGACGGAGATCATCCTCAAGTTCTACCTCAAGGCCATGGCCTGGCACGGCCAGCCAAAAACCAAGCCAGCGGCACCGTCGCCTCGGAACAACGGCAGGAGTAGCGGTTCCAGGACAGAGGACTCGTCACCAAAGAGCAGCGCGATCGCGTCACCACCGCTCATGTTCTCGCCGCCGACGAGTCCCAACCAGCAGCGGCGTCGCTTCAGTGCCGACGCGCCGTCGGATTTGACGTCGCCGTCGCACCGCCAGATCCTGTCATTTGGCTCGACGTTCAAGGCCAAGGCAGCCGCCCACAAGCGGCGCAATCCGTTCTCACAGAGCAAAAGCACGGCGACGTGTAGCCTGCAGGATGTGGCGTCGGGGCTCGCGGGCAATAACGGACTGGACTCATTTGACTCGCCAGAGGTGCGTGGGTATCTACTAAAACTGGAGGATCTCACGGAGAGCGAGTGGAAGTCGATCTTCATGCAGCTATTCAAGTTTCTATGGGAGCGCAAGCGTGACAGCATCGATGCCAGTGGTGCCATGCACGTGATCACGGAAAAATGCACGACGGATGGATGGGAGGAGACGCCCGTGGACAGCATTCTGGTCGCCAATATGTGTAAGATCGTCAAACACTTCATTGTGTACCCGACTGTGCACAAGATTCTCGCCAGTATCGAGTGTCCAGGGCCGCAAATGGACGGTGTGCCGACGTTCACGACGCTGTTTCCTGCTCTGGCGTCGTTCGCGTACTCAACGGACATTGCGACGCTGCTTCACGGCGTCATCCACGTCTCACAGCGGCGGCAAATGGATCTGGACGGCATCCTGCAGAGCATTGTGTACCAGATCGTGTCTATACTGCCTTCCAGTGCTGCCTCTCGCTTCACGGGCAACGGAACGACGGCTTCACAGGCATTCAGCGTGAAGAAACCTCGCCATATCCACGAAAATGTTAGCGGATGTGCCGATATTCTGTCCAAGATCCTGACTCAGCAGTTCCCGAACACGTTCCGGTACTACATCCACACGAAAGTCCAACTGGCGTCGTTTGAGAGCGTTGAAGCATTTGAACGAGAGCTCTTCCCGCCCAAGATTCCTCCCAGTGATCCAGCGCTGCACGCAGACATCAAGAGCGCGGCTATGACGGCGTTATTGGACGAGCCCGAGACGTTGGTGAAGATCGCCGACATCGCATTGGCCGAGATTCGGTTCCTGGACGCGTACCACAGCACCCTGAGCGGCATTCCTCCGACCCTCGTGGCGGACGTGGTCCGCTGCGCGATCGAGTGCTCGCTGAGCGACCGACCTCAGCTTGAGCTCTTCCTTCCGTGTGTCCATCGAATCGTGGAAACGTTCTGCGCGGCGATCAACTTCCACCAGCACATGACGACCATCTCCGAGTTTGCATCGCGGGACTGCTTCAGTGACTCGGATTCGGACGATGAGTCTGCTGGAGCTGAAGAAGAAGAAGAGGAGGAAGAGGAGGACGAAGATCCCATTGTTGGGGAGAAAGGCAGCCCACACGCGCTTGGCTTCAAGCTTGCATTGTCGCCCGCAACGACGGTTGATGAAAGCGAAGACGGACGACGGTCGATGAAGTACAGCATCACATCGAGCACGTCGTCTGTGTGCTTCTCTCCAACTTCTGGACGGCAGCTCGTCAACCACCGTCCACTGACGTCCATCTTGCTGATCGTGAACATCGTCGAGTTTCTGGATGTCGTCCTTCGCATGGGCGTGGACGCCATCGACAACCGTCTGATGCGTCTGGATCTCTCAACGTCGCTGATCGAGCTTTTCGAGAAATATCCGAAGGCGAACGTGCTCCACTGCCGACTACTCAAGTTATTTGTCACGCTCTTTGACCGCAACACGACTGGACGAGTCAACAATCCGTTCCTGCGAAGCGTCTTCCGCCCACCCAACTCGATGCAGGAGTTTATCATGAAGAAGTTGCACAAGAGTCCGAAGAATCATCCATACGACCCGCATCTCGCGATTCTCGGTGTGAAAATCGACAAGATTTGCAGCTCGCCGTCGCTTCAGCAGGAGCTCATCCGTCAATATTGTACGAGCACTGCAGGCTGGACCGAGTTTGCGTCGTCGCTGGTGGCTCGGCATTACCAGCAAATGGATGCGCTCGATGATATGGCTGTATCGATCGTCTCCACGAATAACGGAGGTGGCAACGGTCTCATCAACCGACGAACGGCTGCTTCGATGGACGGTATTGATGAAGTGTTCCCACTAAGCCGCATGTCTTCGTCCTCCTGTGACTTCCTCACGAACGAGTTGCAGCCATTCCGAAGGCTTCCGATGGAGAAGGAAGGTTTTGGGTCGTCCCAGAACCTGGCAATGGGAAATGACGCTGTGCTTCCGACGGATATGCTGAAGAGTCGAGCACAGAGCCAGTTCCCACAGTCGATCATCGATATTCTGCGAAGTGATACGTCGACGTCGTTTGAAGCAACGGAAGATGAGAGGATGGTGGTGGGCTACGCGTACCAAAAGCTGGCGAAGTGGGTCAAAGTCCAGCTCAAGTTCGACAAGTCGACGTGTCTGCTCATCATGCAGGAGGTCTCCAAGATCCCTGCTTCCAATAGCAGTGGGTCAACAAATGCATCAGCTACGCCTGCAACAAATGGATCAGCGTCGTCAACCGTAGCAACCTCTGGGTCGACGAAGAAGCCAGCGGCGATCTCCACGACGAAGCTGAAGCAGCTCTGGATGCAGCACAAACCGCAGTGGACAGCACCACGACCGAAGAAGTTCGTGGTGTGTACAGCTCGCAAGTGGATTGCCTTTGGACGATCAGTGAAGAACCCAAACGTCGGCGCCTTCGGCTTCCAGGTCGACGTGTTCGATCGAATTCGAGAAGAAGACCAGACGCTGACGTTTGTGACGCGCTCCGAACAAACGCGTACGCTGTGGTTTGAGTCGTTGCAGAACGCAGTGAATGAAGCGCGGACGCTGCGCCACCAGAGTTTCACCGACGTCGACGAAGAGGCCAACATCATGCTCGTCAAGTGCGTATGCACGCAGCGAGAAGATACGCAAATGGTGTACTTGGCTGTGCCGGACGCTCACGTGCTTGGACCAGTCATTTCATCCAGCTTCTCGTTGAAGTCTGAGGTGCCTGAAGACATTCCGTTCTGGGGGACGTTCCAAGGACCTCATGGAGTGAGCAAGTACGCGTCGCTGTTCAATCGCTGTCTGCATGTCGTCGCCGTCCAGGAAAAACGCGTGTACGCCAGCGGGTACTCTGTTATCGTCGAGTTCGACGCGACACTGCAAGCCATCGAGTCTTCCGCTGCCCCCACGACACCCGTGACTCGTAAGCTCACCAGCCAGGCGTCTGGTCTTGGTCGCGTGCATCTCCATTTGCAGCTCGCGCCGCCTCCAGACCCAGAAAAGACCGTGACCTGCTCGTTCACGGACACGTACTTGGTCAGTGGAAACCAAATCATCTCGCTCACGCGAACGATCGCCGACTCGGAAAAATTGGTCAAGATTCTGTGCGATGACATGTCCGAGTAAACAAAGGAAAGGGACGTCGTGATCTATCTAGTAATTACGTGTGAGCCACGCCGTGATCTCCTCGCGACTGAGCTCTCCGTCCTTGCTCGTGTCCAGCTCGTCGAACACCTTTTCGATCTGCTTTGGCGACATGGCCATGCCCAGCTCTCCACACAAAAGCGCAAACTCGTCGCGATCGATCGAGCCCGTGCTGTCTTTGTCAATATCCCGGAAGAACAAGTCGAACCGCTCGTCATCGTTCGTTGCGGTGGTGTACCGGGCGCGCAGTTCCGTGTAGATGCGAGAGAGGAACGCCGGCGGCTCCCACGTGGACTCGCCCGTGACACGGTTCCAGTAATACTACAGAAGTACAAGCGCCAGTGTAAGTCAGTCCTCCTCGTGCATGTGTCTTGCCTCGCTGGCTGGCTGTCTGTACTCACCGTGTTGCCGTTGCCGTCATCGAAAGCCTGCCACAGGTCTTGGTTGCTGCTCGCATCACTGCCGTCGTCAGGACGAGGCGTCTTCCCCACGTACGTCGGCCGTTCCCACATCGACTCGCCCGTGCGCGTGTCGACAAAGTATGCGTACCCCGTGGAGCTGTCGATCTGCTTGTTGAAGAGCGACTTGAGAAACTGGCGGAACTTTGTGCGTGCCATACGAGCGCGGTAGATGCGTTGCAGTTTGATGGCCGCCTCGACGCGTTCCGGGCCGGTGGCGTTCGACGCCGTACGCTGAGGAGTCTCGGGTCGATTGGATTCCGTCGGCTTGTGTCTGGCCTTGAGCGTCGAGTGGACCATGAACAGCTCGGCTTCCGTCATATCGGCGACCCACCGCGTCAAGCCAACGTCGCGACTGCCGGTTGAGAAGGCCACCGTCGCAGCAGCGTGGTCACCAGTGTCACGGACGACGCCGCCAGTGGAGTGGAGCTGTGTGATCTGGAACGAGTGGGCTTCGTGGTGCGGCAGTACGTTCTCCAGTCGTGTGCCGTCCACATAGCAGTACTGAAGTTGTGGCATGTGGTACAGCTTCTCCGGCACGGGGCCTTTCAAGAGCGGATTGTTGCGGAGCTGGAGTTGCTTGAGGCTGCGCAAGTTGCCGAGTTGTTTCGGAAGTGAGCCGCTCAAGTTGTTGGCACTCAGATCGATCATCACAACATGATTGCGGTCCCATTCGACGCCGTGTAGTGGGAGCTGCTTGGCGAGTGGTCCACGCAGCAGCAACATGTCAGCCGTCTGCTCCACGGCATTTTCCAGCAACTGCCAGCCAGCGTCGCGCTTCCAGGAGCCCTTGGCGCCTCCAGTCTTTTGGAAGAAGCGAAGCAGCGCCTCGAGCTCGAGCTGCACATGCGACGTGTGCTTTGCCTGCTTGGGGGCGTGTGGCGTGAGTGTCATGAAGAGCACGAGAAAGTGAAAAGTGAGGAGCTATAGAGGTACGGACGGAATGCAGTGGAGTGTATGACCGACGCCATAAATAGGAAGTGTGGGTATTTGCTGAGACCTTGAATGCGGAGGATCCCCTTGGCTCTATACGAAGATGAAGATGCAGGCGACGACCAAGACGAAGACGTTCAGCGAGCAAGTGTGAAGCAGAGATGGCGACAGTGACGACGGAAGATCTGCAGTCGGTGGAGCTGGCGGGCGACCGGACTTGAGATCGGCATCCATTTGCCCTGGACCTCCTTGGCCGGCAGACTGACCGACGCCGGATGATGAAGAAGAGGACGCCGCGGTAGCAGCCTCCGCTGCTTGGCACACGAGCTGGCGGTGACGCAGGTCAGTGCTGTTGAGCTTGCGGCCGAAGTCTCCTGGGTGCGAGAGCACGTCCGTAATCAAAGGCAGATCACCGCTGCCAGCGACCCACGTGCAGCACGGATCGCCGAGCTCTTCGCCGTTGGTCTGGCCGTCGCCGTCGGCATCTCCCTTGCATAGCGAACGCGTCCACTTGAAGCCCGCGGCGGCAAACGCCTCACCGAAGGCATTCAGCGGACCGTCGCCGTCCCACGCGATGTGGCCGAGCGCGTGGGCGACGCCGACGTTGTCGCCGTTTGGGATCAGGGCCACGTACTCGCGCTTGGCTTCCACACGAGCCAAGAGAAGCAGAAGCAGCAGCGTGTGGAAGAAGATGGAAGCTTGTGGAGCCATGCTGTCGTGGCAGTGAGCAGGATTCTGAATGACGCCCTGGGAGCTCACGCATCGTAGCTGCTGAACTAGGAGGCACCAGTGGCCGCTGCGCTCAACTGAAGCGAGCTCCTCATCGCAATGAATCAACTGACGACGGAGCCATCGCATGTTGGCGTTCCCACGAGAGCCACAGCATCGCGAGGGTACTTACGGATGCGGGACCAGCGTCACACCGAGTCGTTCAGCACCGCGCTGGACGCATTTTCGTTTTCGCTGACCCACGTGACGAGCAGTTTCCATAATGGGAACGTTCCATTCCACTGCGTCTCACGGACGCGAAGATTCCGAGAAAGGACGTCAACGAAGATCACTGATGCGAGTCAATCAATGATGTTGTGGGCTTTGAGTGATTGATGGACACGGAGTCGTAGTTGAGTGATGATGGATAATAAACAATTTTGAATGATACGCATTGCGTTTAACTTCGGGGTATCACTACTTCACGTCGACACCAAAGATGCAAGTTCCGCTTCTATTGCTTGTGGAGCTTACAGGGCGAGCATGAGCGCGCTGAAGACCGTCGCGACGACGGCCGCGAGGCCCGAGGACGAGGCCGTCATGGCGAACGTGGACGTGGCCGCTGACGACGTGTTGCTGGACGAGTTCGAGGACTTGGAGGTCGATGGCGCGGTCGTGGTCTTGGTCGACGACGACGAGGAGGAGGAGGACTTGTTCATCGTGTCGAGCGCAACCCAGTCGTACTCCTCCGATCCGTCCGTGCCCGCAGAAGGAGCGGTGGTAGCAGTCGAGCCGGCAGCCGAAGGAGCCGCAGGGGCCGCAGCAGGCGTGGCCGTCGTGGCGCCTGGGGTCAACGCAGGCGTCTCGTTGGTCGCACCGTCGTTTGGCTTGACCGTACCGGCAGCCGGAGCCGTCGTGGCGGCAGCAGGCGCGGCCGTGGTGGTGGCAGGAGCACTCGCAGACGCACACAGCGCGCGGCTCTTGGTGAGCGTGGCGTCATCAAGCTTGGAGCTGGCGCTTCCAGGGTCCGTGGCACCCGAGGCCACGGCAGGCGTGGCGCCGCTCTTCCACACGCAGCACGGGTCGCCGAGCTCCTCGCCGTTGGTCTGTCCATCACCGTCCGCGTCCGCCTTACACAGCGCCTCGGTCCACGCGTGGTCGGCGCCGGCGAAGGCCTTGCCGAAGGCGTTGGTGGCTCCGCCGCTGTCTGGGTCCGTGTGGCCGACGGCCGTGACGCCCTTGACGCCGTTGCCGTTCGGGATGAGCTTGGCGTACTTGGAGTAGGCGTCGGCGCTCGGCATCGAGGAGATCGCGGCGATCGCGCACACAGAGAGGATCGAAAGCGTGTGCATGTTTGATTGATGGATGTTCAGTTGGGGAGTGACTGATTGATGGATGGAGTTGTGTGCGGTGGGATGCGAGTAGCCGACTGAAGAAAACGGTAGAGAAAGAAGACTCTGGACACTTTCTCCGGACGACAGGACACAGTTGGCGGTGATTGTCCAATGTACAGTGCGCGCAGTGTGGATAGAATGGTAGGGGAGCGCACATATCCAGCATCCACAGGACCAGACGCCATCTGCGTGCCCCAAATGATCGTTCTTCTGGAGGTCCAGGTGGTGGTAGAGTCGTTGCGCACGGCTTCGGTGGAGACAGCTGGCGAGAATGAAACTGTACTTTGTCTAAAAAAGGGTGAGTATGGCTTCATCGAAATGGTACAAACTTCACTATTTCCAACCTCGTTTTTAAAATGAGATGATTATCCATCACAAAATCGAAGTCTCATTTTGAAAGGTCGCGGAAGCCGGATGGTCGTGCAGTCTCTGGATCATCGATGGAGACACTGATGTTCTGACATACAAGAATCGATGTTGCACACGTCGCAGACCATGCTTGCCTTGCAAATCAATCTGGATAATCCCGTGTCGTCCAGATGCCTCGAACGTGTTGTTCCTCATTGACCGATGTTTGAGACAGTCGCTT